>NCQT01109812.1:0-11051 GCA_002740465.1 Stenocereus thurberi
TTCAATGGCTAGTTTAGTCTCGCAACCTCTTATTCTAAACCTGAATTGTTGATACGACCTCCTATCGACTATTCGTTCCCAAATACGTCAAGGTTCGATTTTCATAAACTTCGAAACTAATTCTAAGGTTGAAATCCTAATTGTATTTGGGAAACGACTAAATAAATTGAACAATGACTAAAGTAAACTATCGATATAATTTAAAGACATAAATCGCATGAATTAGCCTTAAAATCGATAATAACAATAATAATCCCTTTTTAATGAAAATATAGCTCCTGAAAGCACATCAAAAATCATTTAACTCATATAGTTACTAAAAATACGATTTTATAACGTAAAGAGCAAAACAGGCAACTTAACATAAAAATAACGAAGGCGGGTCTTACACTCATTCATGAGAATACGAGTTATTCGGCTTATAATCTTAGCAATTCGTTCGTTCACTCAATTAGTGAGCTCACTTAAGCCGCACACAACTAACTAAACGCATCAATGTTCACATANNNCTCATGTTTGCATAAAGAGCAGGCATATATCACGTCATCGTGAATGTGTTCCTAGGAAACTATATGAGATACAAGACTCAGGTCGCAGCCTATGGTCGAATGACCTTGCTCTGATAATGTGCATATTCATATCAACGGCCTCTGGTCGCAGGACCGCGCTTTCATTCTATTATAGACTAACTATTTCAGTTGCTAAATTTATGAATCTGAGTTGAATTATTTTTTAACAATGGTATTAAGTCAACTGTATGTGTTTTTAACAATTAATTTCACTAAAAAGAACGACTATATGGTTAATGTCATCACTGACATTACTTATTTATAAAATTATTAAATCGATGCTAACCCCAGTTTTTAAAATCATTTTTCATTTTATTTAGTCGATTTTCGAGGTCTAATAAAAATGCTAGTTGTAGGACACTTCAACTCGACTTTAGTCTAATCGCTAACAAGTTCAGAACTAGAACCTAGCTGTATTGTGTTAATTAAGCAACGAAAAAGAGGGGGGATTGGTAAAAGGAGGGGAGCTAATTCGGGTCTCAGGCACCCTGACCCCCGACCCTCCTCTCTCTCTTTCTACACTCGTCACTCTCTCTCTCATAGGCAACCCCCGGTCGCCATCTAGTGTCATCGCCGACCATCACGCATCGTCGGTGAGCGAAAGAGACCACTAGTTCCCTACCCACTCGTCACTAACTGTTGACCACCACCGTTCTCCTTCCTTCACTTCCCATAGCTGAGTAAACCCATAAATGCACACGTCGCCACGCCGATTTCACCGCCCACACCACCGTTGACCTCCTCTATAAATTTGGGGGCTAAATTCAGCCCCAAATCAGCGATAAAGCACTCAGTCGAAAGCTAGGGTTTGGATTTTGCAAGCACATGGTTGGGGTTTCGATTTCAGCGAATTAGGCCGTGCGTTTACTATAACTTGAGTGGAAAATTAGGCCAATTCAGGTGAGTGTTCTTCCCCTCCTAACTTATTATTGCATTCGAAAATGTTTTAGCCTAAACGATAATGCATGTCAACTTAGGTTTAGTTAATTCCATGGAATCTGTAATGAGAAACTGTGCACGTTAAGTTAGATGGCATACATGCCTGAGAATTAGCTTCGAAGTGAGTTATGCATGTTGAGAATCGATTGAAGTGTATTCAGTCAATGCATGCCTAAAAATTTAGTTCGAAATGAGTTATGAATGTTTAGAATTGATCCAAGTGTATTAAGTTAATACATGCATTACAATTTAGTTTGAAATGAGTTATGCATGTTTAGAATCGATTCAAGTGTATTCAATTAATAAATATATGAAAATTAGCTTCGAAGTGAGTTATCTATATTTAGAATCGATTCAAGTATACTCAGTTAATACGTGCCTGAAGATTTCACCTGAATAGTAACTTCGAGGTAGTAAACGAACGCCATGAATCATATTATGTTAAAATGGCTTCATTAGGATTGAATAGCAACTTCGATGTACTAAGCCAACATCTTGAATCGTATTATGCTTAAATGACTTAATTAGGTTTGAAATGTAACCTCGAAATAATGAATGAATGCCTCGAATCGATGCTTGTCTATTTAGTTGAATTATGCTACTGAAGTAGCTTGGAAAAAACATTCGAATGACGAAATGAGCATGCTTACCCCCTTGACTGCAATATAATCGTGTTTCATGCTTAGTTAGTTTAACTCAACTTACTAAGCGTTTGTTTTAAGTTAATGTCGTATGAATATATATATATATATATATATATATATATATATATATGTAAGTATGTATGTATATATTGTTATAATCATTGGCTGCAGCGCACTACTAAATGTTATTTGCTTGCTTGGTAAGTTAAGCATTGGTAAGTTATGTAAATTTACATATTGCTTTTCAGTATATCATAATGGTTAAAATAATAGATTGTAAAATGAAAACCAAGATGGTAGTTGGATGGTTTAGGGTAGAATTATGAGTGGCTCGATGATCTTTGTGGTCAGTTGCTATGTGATGAGGGAGTCTGGGTTGTGACTACCGCAATTGTGTGAATTGTGAGGCCGTGTGTGGCTCATTGTGTTGAAATGATTATGAAATGCTTGAATGTGTTATATGCAAATCCCTTCCCGTTTATTTTATTAAGATGCATTATATGTGTAAAGGCGTTATTTTGAAGAAGGATGTTTCTCATGTTTTAGAACAATAATAGCCATGACTATTAATACTCAATAACCTATTTTAGCTGTATAAACTTCGTTTTGGCAGTGAACTCACTTGAATGGGGGAATCCCTACAGAATTTGAATATAAAGAATGTGCAACGTATGAAAAAGGAATTTCACTGTGAAAGGCAACAAAATTGCTAGCCGTTATGGCCCATACGCTTCAGATTGGCTAAGCTAATGTGCTTCGGACAATATGGTATGAATGATGTTAGCCTAGAGGATAAGTCACAGTACTAGGAAACCCTAGAATACTCTAACAAGGGTAACAGTCCAATATGTAATACATAGCCGTCTCGGGAGTAAGAGCTTAATGTAAGCGTTAGGTCTCACTATGGGGTTGAGAATAGATCTCGCCCAATCAGCGCCCTGTAATGATCTTATGCCCGAAGTATTATCCTATCAAGCTACGAAAAGTGGTTGGTTTTTGCCATTTTAAGTGTTTCGAAAAGAAAGAAAGTTTTCACAGGCGATAAGAGGCCATATGAAATAAAATGTGAAAAGCTTATAAGGGTCGTTATATGACCGACACGAAATGAAATCTCTTTTAAAAGAATAAGAACCTCAAGAGGTTAAGAAAAATGTTTTCAAAGAAAGAAAGAAAGTTTTCTATGAATGCTTGATGAAATGATTCCTAAGCGTAGTTGAATGAGGCTTCTAGTAACATGTGGCCTCATCCTTATATTACACAAAACCTGTCTGATAAAGATGCATGAATTGAGCAACAAAGCTTCTAGCATGTTAAAAGCTCTATGAATGAAGGCATTTCTCCTGAACGAATGAATATTTAACATGTGAATAGCTTACGAGTGTGTCACGTCGCTTAATATGGTGATTGGTAATGCATAAATGCTTGATACGTGGTTAGTATGAGTTGTATTGCCTATAAATGGTTTTGTTTTAAGGAGTAGAGGAACACTCACTGAGCTAGCAGTGGCTCACCATATTTCCTTTCCTGTTTTCCCTAGGTGATGAATGAAAGACCATGTCTGCTATCAAACATAAGATTACCAGTCGTTTTTGCAAGTGTTCCTATGAAGCTGTGTTTTGTGAAACTACTTGTCTTCCTATTTTGGTTGATGGAATGTAATTAGTAAGCATATCGTGGCTCTGGCAGTGTTTAAACCTATGTAAATTATTTGAACGGGTGTTTGTAAAGGCATAAGCCTCAAACTCGAGTGGGTGACTCGTGGGAAAACTTCTAGTTTATTTTGAATATTGTTCTAGACTCATAAGTACCCCTTATGTTTGCAATGCGAATTTTACAAACGTTGCAATTATAGGTAGAACTCTTGCAATTTTGCACCAGAAATTCCCTAACTAACCTAGGGTTAGGTTGAATCTTTAAGAAAGTCTTTAGTTACAACAACCTTCGGGGTCTCGCTTGGGGGATCCTGGCGGTGTGACATCTCTCGGGAGTAGAGGGGTGTTACATTGGGTGGTATTAGAGCCATAGGTTTGCATATGCATCTAGATGTGACGTTAGGAGTTTCAGTGTGTCGAATATGTCCTTTAAAGTGTTTGCATGAGCCTACTATGTGCTTGCATTGCATACTTGTGTGCATGAACTAGAAACATGGCTTCGGACTCCAATACAATTACGTGCTTACTTGTTTTATTCCTAACTCGGTGTGCTGATGTAGGATGGTGTTTAAAATCAATGATTTTGAGTACCTTCTATTCTAGCTGGCTATGTGGAATGTAGTCATCTTCTAGGAAGCGATGGTTAGCAGCAACCAGTGGAGACCCTTACGGGTCACTCAAAATCACTGGACTTACAAATTCATCCGAGAAATGCCTTACACGAGGAGATGGAGTGGAGTCGCCTCCCTCCTCCGTCTATTTCATGTACACAAGAGGGCTTACGCTTCGTTTACCTTCAGAGGATTAGTAGACTTCCTAATATTGGTAGAAGAACGGGTGGATTCTTTAGGAGATACCCCCTTGGAGAGGAGCGATGCCGCCATTCAACTAGTCAATACGGCTTTAATTGCTTCCGCTGCTATGCAACATCTACCGACCACAATAGTCGAAAGAAATCAAATCGAACATCACCAAATGAGGCTTTTGTTCACGGAAAACCCTCAGGCGAAGCAATATAAGCGAGTAGTCATGATGTGGGTATGCTGGATAGATTCCTTTGGTGTACAATTTTCCCGTGGCTGGCAGGCCACGATGCTGAGAATGAGGGAGCTGGTGGATGGACCATTCAATGTGGAACACTCCCCAGCTTTCGTGTTGTGGGACCTACTAGCCCCAGTCGAGTTTAAAGGTTCAAATTAGCCAGAGGTAGATAACTCTCTTGAGGAAGATTCCTCATATGATGATTAGAGTCGTGCGCAACCCAAAGTTTGCTAATGTATGCAATGTATCTAAATAAGTTATAACTAGTGTACCCTCCTGGTTTCCTTCCTTCACAATGCATTGGTATATCGGAAGCTCCCAGATGACTTCCAACCTAAGTGTATCCTCGAAATGAATGTACAAGAAGGGGTATTACCCCTGTGTTTCACAAAATATGAATGCGTGTTTTTAATACGAAAAAAGAAGTGTTTGTTCGACCGGAGAAGGATCGCACCAATACTAAAAAACTATGAATTATATCTAATATTGTACTATGCTTTAAATGCCTTTGACAAATCTATTTTCATGCATAAACTTAAGCAACGTTGCATAAATAGTTGTGCAGTCAATGCTCCTCGAAGGGAACCGGCGGCAGAGCCAGCCGCCTTGAAAATGATCTGTCAATTTAACAAGCTGAAACTACCAAAGTTTAGTGGTGGAACAGACCCCCTTGCGTATAAAGAATGGTTAAGAAGAGTGGAGAATTTATTTGAAGTGATGGACAGTCCCGAAGGCTCTAAAGTGCGCCAAGCATCCCACCAGTTTGAAAAAGAGGCTGAATTCTGGTGGGGGACAGTAAACCCTGAGCTGGTG
Source organism: Stenocereus thurberi (assembly GCA_002740465.1). NCBI lineage: Eukaryota > Viridiplantae > Streptophyta > Magnoliopsida > Caryophyllales > Cactaceae > Stenocereus > Stenocereus thurberi. The sequence continues at coordinate 5,659 of NCQT01109812.1, forward strand.
AACCAGCTTTAACTTAGGAACAGCTGAAGACTATGATGGATGCCTAATATTTTCCTCGGGACATGAAAAAGGGCTAAGGAACAAGAGTTTTTACGCCTGAAACAGGGGCAAAAGAGCGTGATGGAACACGCGGTGAAGTTTGATGAGCTTAGTCGCTTTGCACCAAACTAAGTCGCCACTAAGGAGACGAAAATGGATCATTTTGAATAAAGCCTAAAAGGACCAATTCAACGGATCATAGCTAGGCATGTCTTTACTAGTTTCCAGGAGATATATCAAAGAGCAGTTAAAATAGCCCGAGTCATAGAAGAGACTGAGGCTAATAGTCAGCGAATGGGCTTAGTCGAAAGGAAATTTGGCCCAGGAGGATCCAGTGCTCAAGGGAACAGTAAATCAGGAACTTCAATAGCCGGGTCAAAGGAAAACAAGTCACACCAAGGCAAGAGATGGAACCCTGCAACCAATATCGGTGTATACATTCTGGTCAGTGTAGATATGCTACACAAGAATGCTATGGGTGTGGTGCTACGGACCATAAAATTGCAAATTTCCCCAAGAAGGCATGGAACGGACAAAGCAACACACAAGGTTCACGCACAAGAGCTAATCCAGTCTCACAAAGAGGCTGCCCTCCTATGAATGCAACTTTGGGAAGCAACCGAGGTGTAAAAAGGCTGTAAGCAGGTGGCCGAGTGTCTTCTCTGGAATGTGAAGAGGTAGAGGATCCCACTGTCACTGTATCAGGTACCCTCCCTATCAATCATCTTTACGCTCATGTTTTACTTGATTCGAGTGCGACGCGTTCTTTTGTGAATCATGTTTTTGCAAAGAAGCTCGCCAGCAAGCCTAACAAGATGGGTGTGCAACTATATGTAACCACTCCCTTAGGCTCTACCTACTACATTGATGTTATTTTCAGAAAGTGTGCCATTCAATTAGAAAGGAGAGTCCTCCTTGCAAATCTAATACAACTAGATATACAAGGTTGGGATGTCATTTTAGGGATGGACTGGTTAGCTAAGTATAAGGTGATCATTGATTGTGAAGGGAAGTTAGTCACCTTCTCGACCCCTAATGGAGAAAGAGTATCCTTTAACAAAAGTGGCCCCCAAGTGACCATTCCAATTGTGTCTACTATGCAAGCATTTAAGATGCTGAGGAGATGATGTCTGGGTTATCTATGTGCAATTGAGGCCACAGAACCAAAAGACCTAGACCTAAATGCGATTCCAGTAGCAAGGGAGTTTCTACAGGTATTTCAACAAGTAAGGGGGCTACCACCCGACCGAGAAATCAAATTTACCATTGAACTTGTACCTGGAACTGCCCTAATATCCAAGGCACCTTATCGAATGGCACCTGCTGAATTGATGGAATTGAAAACTCAATTACAGGACTTACTAAACAAGGGATTAATTCAGCCTAGTGTTTCACCCTGGGGAGCACCAGTGCTCTTTGTGAAAAAGAAAGATCAAAGCTTGACGTTGTGTATTGACTATCGAGAGCTGAACAAAGTAACGGTTAAGAATAAATACCCACTTCCTAGAATTGACGACTTGTTTGATCAGTTGGCCGGTGCTTCAGTGTTCTCAAAAATTGATTTGAGGTCGGGGTACCACCAATTGAAGATCAAGAAGGAAGATGTGCCTAAAACTGCCTTTCGCTCTCGATATGGCCATTACGAGTTCTTGGTATTGTCATTTGGATTCACAAATGCTCCTGCCTTCTTTATGGACTTGATGAACAGGGCCTTTAGGCCCTTCCTCGATAAATTCATGGTGGTATTCACCGATGATATCTTGGTGTACCCCAAGACCAGGGAAGAACATGCAAACCACTTGCGAATGGTGTTGAAAACCCTAGAAGAGCACAAGCTATATGCCAAGCTTAATAAGTGCAAGTTTTAGTTAGAAAAAGTGCAATTTCTGGGACATATAGCAACCAAAGATGGCATATCGGTGGACCCGGTAAAGGTAGAGGACATTGTAAATTGGCCAAGACCCACAAATATCTCCGAAGTGTGAAGCTTCTTAGGTATGGCTGGCTACTATCGAAAATTTGCAGAGGAATTCTCTAAACTAGCCTTACCTATCACCAAAGTACTTCGGAAGACCAATAAATTTGAATGGACCCCAAAGCGTGAAGATAGCTTTCAGGAACTCAAGAAACAATTGGTATCTGCCCTAATACTAGCAATACCTGAGGGCAATGAAAGGCTTATAATCTATAGTGATGCATCCAAGAAGGGACTGGGATGTGTATTAATGCAAAAGGGCAGAGCTATCGCCTATGCCTCTCACCAATTGAAGCCTTACGAAGGAAATTATCCAACACATGACTTAGAACTGGCTGCGGTTGTGTTTGACCTGAAAATCTAGAGACATTACCTCTACGGAGTAAGGTGTGTGGTATATACTGATCATAGAAGCCTAAAGTACAGTTTTGCTCAGAAGGAGTTGAATATGAGGCCAAGAAGATGACTAGAGCTCCTGAAAGATTATGATATGGAGGTCAAATATCACCCTGGCAAGGCAAACGTGGTGGCCGATGCACTGAGTAGAAAATCTACTGGATCTGTAGCCTGCCTAGTTATGCAAGAAAAGAGACTCCTGAAAGAGCTCGACGTGCTACAAATAGAAGTAGTACTACCTGGGATTCAAAGCTACTTAGTAGCACTTCAAATCTCTTCGCCACTGGTTGAGCAAATTAAGCAACGTCAGAAGGATGACCCTAAACTTATAAAGATAAGTAAACGGGTGGAAAAAGGAAATAATAAGGAATTTTCTATCCAAAATGAAGTAGTTTGGTATAGGAATAAACTCTGTGCACCAAGCATAACAGCTCTCAAAAAGGAGTTGTTAAAAGAAGTGCACAATTCCACACTTGCTACTCACCCTGGAGGTATGAAGATGTACCATGACTTAAAAACCCATTATTGGTGAAATGGGATGAAAAGGGACATTGCGAACTACGTGGCCCAATGTCTTACATGCCAAAGGGTGAAAACCGAGCATTAGAAACCTAGACGACCACTACAACCCTTGCCAATCCCAGTGTCGAAATGGTAACACATTACCATGGATTTTATGACTGGAATGCCACAAACCATCAAACAGCATGACAGTGTTTGGGTTATAGTTGACAGGCTGACCAAGGCTGCACATTTCTTAGCCATTAAGGCCACTTTCACCTCTGAGCAGTTGGCTAATTTGTACATTAAAGAGATAATTAGATTGCATGGTGTGCCACTCAGTATTGTATCAGATCATGACATCAAATTCGTATCTCACTTCTGGCATGGTTTTCAAAGAGCAATGGGCACAGTACTGCATTTAAGTACGGCCTTCCACCCTCAGATAGACGGACAATCAGAAAGAACCATTCAAACCCTGGAGGACATGTTGAGAGCCTGTGCACTTGATTACGCTAGAACTTAGGATCATAACCTACCTCTAATCGAGTGTGTATGTAATAATAGTTACCACACCAGTATAGGCATGGCTCCTTTCGAGGCATTATATGGTAGACGCTGCAGGACTCCTACTTGCTGGAACAAAGTAGGTAAAAGGAAACACTCCAAGGTTGAGTTAATCGATCAAACGATCAAAATAATTAAGACAATATGTAAAAGGCTACACGTCGGCCAGAGCAGGCAAAAGAGCTATGCAGATATTAGGAAAAGGCCACTGGAGTTTGAAGTTGGGGACCATGTATTTCTGCAAGCATCCCTACTTGAGGGAAGCATAAGATTTGTGCAAAAAGGAAAACTGAGCCCGAGGTTCATTAGACCGTTCGAGATTCTACAGAAAGTGGGACCGGTTGCGTAACAACTGGCCTTACCGCCCTCGCTATAAGGCATTCACGACGTATTTGATGTATCCAGTCTTCGAAAGTACATTCCAGATCCGGATTATGTCATCCGATATGAACCTCTGCAAGTCAAAGAGAATCTCACCTATGTAGAAGAACCCATTCGAATTTTGCAGAAAACGGAAAAGAAGCTCAGAAACAAGAGCATTTCATATGTTAAGGTGGTATGGAAACATCACAAGGTGGCAAAAGCAACTTGGGAGTTAGAAAGTGAAATACGTGAAAAATACCCCACACTATCTCTATCAGGTAAGCAACTTTGAGGACGAAATTCTTTCAAGGGGGAGAGTGTAAGGACTGCACACTCGTTCTGTTGCTGACTAACTGTTTTAGTTGCTAAATTTGTAAATATGCATTGAATTATTTTTTAACAAGGGTATTAGGTCAACTATGTGCGTCTTTAACAATTAATTTTACTAAAAAGAACAACTCTATGATTAATATTATTACTGACGTTACTTATTTATAAAATTATTGAATCGATGCTAACCCGAGCTTTTGAAATCATTTTTCGTTTTATTTAGTTGATTTTTGAAGTTTAATAAAAATGCTAGTTATAGGACATTTCAACTCGAGTTTAGTCTAATCGCTAATGAGTTTAGGACTAGAACCCAGCTGTATTGTGTTAATTAAGCAACAAAAAAAAGGGAAAATTGGTAAAAAGAGGGGGGCTAATTCGGGTCTCAGGCCTATGACCCCCTGACCCTCCTTTTCTTCTCTCTACACTCGCCCCTCTCTCTCTCGCAGGCAACCACCGGCCGCCGCCTGGCCTCACCGCCGACTGCCACGCGTCGCCGGCGAGAGAAGGAGACCACCGGTCCCCTGCCCACTCGTCAACAGCGGCCGACCGCCACCGTTCTCCTTCCTCCACTTCTCGTGGCTGAGTAAACCCAGAAATACACACGTCGCTGCCACGATTTCACCACCCACGTGCCGGAATTTGGCCACCCACACCACCATCGACCTCCTCTATAAATTTGGGGCCAAATTCAATCACAAACACCACTCAGTCGAAAGCTAGGGTTTGGGTTTTACGAGCACGCGGTTGGGGTTTCAATTTCAATGAATTACGGCGTGTGTTTGTTGCAACTTGAGTGGAAAATTAGGATAATTCAAGTAAGTGTTCTTCCCCTCCTAACATATCGTTATATTCGAAAATGTTTTAGCCTAAATGATAATGCATGTCAGCTTAGGTTTAATTAATTCCATAGAATCTGTAATGAGAAACTATTCATGCTAAATTAGATGGAATATAAGCCTGAGAATTAGCTTCGAAGTGAGTTATGCATGTTTAGAATCGATTCTAGTATATTCAGTTAATACATGCCTGATGATTTGAGTTGAATAGTAACTTCAACGTACAAAATGAATGCCTTGAATTGTATTATGTTTAAATGGCTTCATTAGGCTTGAATAGTAACTTCGATGTACTAAACCAATGTCTTGAATCGTATTATGCTTAGATGACTTAATTAGGCTTGAAATGTAACCTCGAAATAATGAATGAACGCCTCGAATCGATG
>NCQT01109843.1:17446-28310 GCA_002740465.1 Stenocereus thurberi
GTTCCCCTCTTACCTTTACCTATGGCCCATTACGATCCTATGAAAGTCCTCATGATTGTCTAGTGTATTTGCATATTAGTGGTGGCAAATTTGGGAGTCTTGTCAAGTTATGGTAGATTTGAGTTTAAGGAATGAGAATTGAGGGAACCTTCATAATTTTTCAAACACATGAGTAATGAATACAACATAACTATAGTGAGGTTATACCGACCTTGCTAAGTTCATTTGTTTCATATGTTGAATGACTATATTTGATGATTTGGGGAGATTGATTCAAATTTGGTATCATGGTCTATCTAGTGGTTTTCGAAAATTTCATTCCCTAGTCTGTTTGCCAATGATTTTTACGTCTTTTTAGGCTACCTTTGAATCACCTTTGCCATTGGAATGTTACCTGCATCTATGCGGAGGAGGTTGTGTATATTTTTGGCTTTAGCATTGCTTGAGGACAAGTAATAGTTTAAGCATGGGGGAGTTTGATAAGTGCTTAATGCATACATCATTCTAGGCCCATTTTGCCATATTTTTAGGAGAATTATGTGCTCTAAGTTACTATTTATACTCATATTCTTGATTTATGCTTAGATATGCTTGTTTGATGTATTTTGCAGGATTTTAGGCCTTTTTACCCAATTTTTGACCCTTATTGGATGTATTTTGACCTCCCCCCTGGAAACCCATATGATGATATGTCCGTGGAGTAAGACAAGAGTAGAAAATCGATTCCAGCCAAGACCACGGTCGGACTGTGGTGAGCTATGTAACTATTGCCTCTTCGTCTTCCTTCAGCTGTATGGCCGAAAACATCCAAGCTTCTCTATAAAGTCTTGTCTTTCAGCAGCAAAGAAGGAGAGGAAGCATAGCATAGTTCACCTTCTCTCTCAAAATTTTGCTCTTTTTAGTTAGGATATTTAGTTTGATTATTATTTTAGTGAGAAATCATGAGTGTGTTTGGTTTTGAGGTGGTTTAAAGCCCTTGGCCAAAGGCTGTCTCTGTCAAGCCCTTTCTCTCAGATTTTGCCGAATTATTGGTTAGTTGTCTAATCTTCAATCATGTGTGAGTAGTTTATTTTGCCTAGGGATTTGTTAGTTTATGAAAGCATAGTTGGATCATGTTTTAATTAATGAAATTTTGCTTGTTTCATGATTGGTTTGATTTCGGTCTATCAAGTGATTATCATGCTGTGAGTGGATTTCTGCCAAAGTTTGTTTGCACACTTGAAACAATTGAGTGAAAAACTGAAAGGTGATATTTGATTGTTAGGCTGCTTGATAAAACCTAACATAGCTTCAACTCAAAAGAGAGATTTGCATGTTGGGAGGACTAGAGTATAATCGAAAATATTCAACTTGGATTAAGACAAATTAGTTTAAAAGAATTACTTTTGCTTAATTTAGGCAAATTTGATTGATTTCAATGTAATAGACTAAATTTTTTTATAGATTACAATTCCTTGAAATTAACCAACTAGAGAAAAGCACATGTTTATCATTTTGATCCAATCACGCCTTTGTTAACTACATGAATTCCTAAGCGTTTTTCCTTAGTTGATTTGAATTAGTAATTTTGAAGTTGTTGAATCAAAACCCCTTGATTTAGTATTTTCTTAGCATATTCTGATTAGATAAAGCTCAATAGATTACTTTGGTCCTTAGGAACGATCTTTTTATCTATACTAAAACTACCTGTGCGCTTGCTGCAGTGGTCAAGTTTTTGGAGCCATTGTCGGGGACCAATTTGTTAATTATTGAGTTAGTCTTACAACAATGACCAAGTATTTTATTATCTCGTCCTTTTATTTTTTATTTTTTCTGTTTGATTGTGCTGGTAGTGTTGGTGATAGTGCTTGCAGGAATCTTCCCCGTTCTTGCGAAGTCCATTCCTATACGAACCCGATCCCGAGATTGAGAGGACTTTCCACTTAAGGAGGAAGAAGCAAAAGAATGAAGAACAAAGACACGAGGCAATAAGGAATCCAACAAACATGGCGAGAGGAGTAGGTGACCAAAAAAGGATGCTTCGGGATTTCATTACCCTTGGAGTCCAAGGGATCGCCTCAAGCATCGCTCGCCCTAATGTTAATGCCAACAATTTCGAGCTCAAACCGGCACTCATTTCCATGGTGCGACAATCCCAGTTTAGAGAAATTCCTTTGGAAGACCCGAATCTACATCTCTCAATCTTTTTAGAGGTGTGTGACACATTGAAGCTTAATGGAGTCTCCACCAATGCCATTTGACTGCAATTATTTCCCTTCTTATTAAGGAATAACGCAAGAGCTTGGCTATATTCTTTGCCATCAGAATGTAATACCACTTAGGATGAGTAAACAAGAGCTTTTCTCGCTAAGTTTTTCCCTTCAAGCAAAACGACAAGTTTGAGGAATCAAATCACCAACTTCATGCAAAAAGATGAAGAGATGCTAAATGAAGCTTGGGAGCGGTTTAAAGATTTGCTACGTTTATGTCTCCATCATGGTCTTGAACATTGGATGATTATCCAAGCTTTTTATAATGGTGTGACCTAACCTGTTCAGTCCACTATTGACGCGGCGGTAGGAGGAACCTTAATGAACAAAACTAAAGATGAGGCTTGTAACCTAATTGAGGAGATGGCACTTAACAATTTCCAATGGTCCACTAAACAAGGCCAACCTAAACGGGTTGGAGGTAAGCTTGAAGCTGTTAGACTTACTTTGCTTTCTGCTAAAATAGATGCGATGACTCAAAGATTTGATCGAATGAATGTTAATGCTGTGAATTCTAGCGCCCCTTTCCCTTGTGAAATTTGTGGTTCTATTAAGCATGTGACTTTGAATTGTCAAGTTGGAAGTTCTTTTTCCCAAGACCCTAGTGAAGTTAACTATGTTCAAAATTCACCCCAAGACTGACCAATGATCCTTACTCTAGTATCTACAATCCGGGTTGGAAGAATCATCCGAATTTCTCATATAGGTCTAATCCGAATCCTTTGAATATGCCCCCAATGAATGCTAGACCACCACCCAGTTTTCAAAGACCTCGTTTCCCTTCTCAAGTACTCCTAAAGTCCAATTTATAAGCAATGATGTAAAAGTATGCTTATGGCGCAACAAAAGTAGAATGAGTATATTAAGCAATTAGCCTCAAAGGTTGATGTGCTTACAACTCATGATAAGATATTGGAAGCCCAGATTGCCCAAAAAGCTAGCCTTTCATCTATGCCCTCAAATAGACTTCCTAGCAAGCCCGAACCCAACCCTCATGAGCATTGCAATTGTGTCAAATGGAAGGAAGAAGTAGAGGATTTTACTGACCTAGAGGATATAACAACCGAAGAGGGTAGAGAAATAACCATGGCTGGAAGTAAGGAGAGAAATAATGTTGGCAACACTGCCACATTCATAGAGAATGACACTGTAGAGATCCCCACCACTTTTCCACCTAAGCGTTCCAACCCAGGTAGCTTCTCTATCCCCTATATTATGGGAAATGTGGAAATTAAGAGAGCTTTATGCTATCTAGGTGTAACTGTCTGTTTTATGCCATATTCTTTGTTTCATAAGCTTCGCCTAGGACCATTACAAGCCGTACCCTTTTCGCTACAGTTAGCTGACTGTTCTGAAATGCAACCCATAGGCAAATTAGAAGATGCGCTAGTCAATATAGAGATATTTGGGTATTAGAAGACTTTATCATAGTTGATATGCCCGAGACCGATGATGCTTAAATTATCCTAGATCGGCCCATTTTGACTTCAGCTAGTTGCCATATAAATGTAAGAAAGGGATGGATTACATTGGAAGTGCAAGGGCATTATACTATATTTTACCATATGAAGGAGAAAGTGGTTTCTCCTAATTCTTCTCTATTGGATGAATCTCCCTTTTCCCCTGAGATTGACTAGATTTCTACTGAGGACCGCAACCAAAGGTATGTTAAGGTGGAGTTTGATGCTCCTATGCCACCTAACATGTCCAAGGTTGAGGCTCATGTTTCTAACTAATCTTCTATGAGCGATTACTGCAGGTTTGCTCAAATTGTTCTCTCTTTGCCCTTTATAGAAGGATTTGATGCAGATTTTGATTTGGGGATTGAATAAATTAATAGTAGCCCATCTGATGGGCTATGTATGCGATATGTCTTGTACATTGATAGCGGATTATGGCATAAATTGATGAAGACGAAGGACTTTCAGCCAAAGCTTTTGAGATGATACCTTCAATTGAAGACACTTGATTTTGTGGTCCATGATAAGGTTAACGTCTATATACTCACTGATTCAGACCAAGCACAGAAGAAGGGTCAAACTATTGACCTTAAAGAGCGCTTCTTGGGAGGCAACCCAAGCTCTTTTCCTTTCTCTTTTCTTAGCTTTGATTTTTTTTTTTGTAGCAAGAAAAAAAAGAAAAATGAAAAAAAAGAGACAAGAGAGATATAAAAAAAAAGAGATAAAAAGAAAAAAAAGCAAAAAATATGTAAAATGTTTGGCACCACGGCCAAGAAACATAGCACTGCAGCCGTGGGGTGCCAAACCAAGAAAACCGAAAAAAAAAATTGCGTTAGCAGACACCACGGTTGAACCATGGTGACCTACTATGGCCTGCGGTCAAGGATTTTGACCGCGGTGACCCCTCAACTTCTTCTAAGCTCATCTTCTTCTTCGAGCTCCTTCTCTCTCTACCTCCATTTTCTCCCTCTAAACCTCCATAGCTAAGACCTTGAATCCTATCTCATTTCTTCTCATTTTTCATCCATTTTCACTCAAAATTCATCATTTCCGCTTAAATTTTCTCCTTCTTCCACAAATGTCATCTCTTTCTTCTTTTTTTTCTTTAAACTCATCTCACCTTCACTTATCCACCATAGCCATCTTTTTCTCTCTCTAATTCTTCTTTTTTAACTTAAAATTTTTATTTTTCTTCCTCAAATTTTGTTATTTAGATTTTAGTTTTAATTTTTGTTTCAATTTGCAAGAATGACACCTACCAAAAGACAAAGGAGTACCAAGGAGGTTGGATCCTCAAGTCAAGCACCAATCTAACCTCAAAGGACATCCCGAACCTTCCCCAATGTGAGTGCTTAAGGTAACATCCCTCGCCCCCTTAGTTTAATGAATCTTGATCATGTTGCTAGATATAACTGTTTGAATGAACACATGGTTGTGGGAACTCGATATTATGATGAGGAATTGTTAGCTTGATTAGGAATGTTATATGATATTAGGTGGTTGTTTGCACGATGTAGTATGGGACAACTTTATAGAAATAAAAGAGCATACCTATCGGGACCTGATCCAAGAGTTCCTGAGTACACTCCATGTCGAGGTCACTAGAGGGCTTCAATGTCAAGTTGGGTACATATAGTTTTATTTGCAAGGACAATTATACGAATTGAACTTAGGTACCTTTAATGGTACATTCGGTTTTTCACCTGGTATGGATTTACTGAACTGATAAGTCCCCTGCGAATTCAACCGAGCTTTCAGGGAGTGTTAGCACAAAACTAGTTCATCGAAGTGCACACATATTAGGAACCCTTGCATTTGTGCAGCTCAGCATGTCTTAGCTTGCTACTTCTTTGCTCAGGATGATAATCTGAATGTCCCGAGATTGTCTGAGTTGTATTTCTTGTCCTCTATGCTAGATGGTATTCAGCTTGACCCTAGTTTATTTTTGGCCAGGCAATTGTATAGTGCTGTTGTTAGCACTAAGGGTAGGATAGTCATAGGTGGTATTGTGACTACTATTGTTAGATTTTTGGGTATTAACCCCAACCCGGAGGACAGAGTTTCCAGGTCCAAGCAGCTTGATCAAGCTATCTTTGAAATTATGAACTTTTATAAAGTAGAAGTTGGGTGCTTGTGTTAGATTTACCCTGAGGACCTACTTTTGCTGCTTCCCAATGTCGATAGAACCATCTTACTTCATCGGGCTAACCTTTGTTAGATACCTGGTGATGCCGAGGTTCTTCAACCCGTAACCCATCGTCCAGCCCCTCATTTTAGTCAAGCCTGACCTAGTTCTTGCTCTCAACCACCCCCTGCTGACTATACCGACCTCCAAAACGCCCTAGGTCCATCCAAGAGGAGTAAGCATCCTATCGAGCTTATGTTGCTTTTGAAAACGTCGTTCTTCAGGACTTCATCCCAGAGCACCACGATGAGTTCCGTGGGATGCTTGCTACCCAGACTCAATATTTCCAAGACTATAGGGCATATTTAGAGACCCGGTGGGATTAGCGTATCTCTTATGGTCAACCACCCCATCCTCCTCCACCACCTCCTTTCTGATTGCTTTGTACTACTCGCCTTCCATTTTTCTATTATGTGCCCACATTGAGGGCAATGTGTAATTCAAGCATAGGAGAGTTAGTCGTTATAGTTGGCATCTAATGCCCGAGTTAGTTTGGTGTGCTTGTGTTTTGCATATGTTATCTGTGATAGTTTTTAGAGTTTTTATTTTAGGTTTTAGTTTTGTTTAGCAGTATTATAGAAGTGCATTTAGTTTTTTTTTCACTCTAAGTTGCATTTTAGCTTTTCTTTTATTAGTTTCTTTTGCATTTTNNNNTGCATTGTTATTAGAAGCATGCATTAAAAAAAATGAAGAAAAAAGCAAAAATACTTCGATGATGATCTTTATAGACTAGGTAGACTCCTTTGGTTTAGTTTGACCATTTGATTCGTCCAATTATGCATAAAATGTTTGAGAATGAGTTTTCGAAATGAGCTCCATCTTTTGACCATATGTTGAGTGCGATTTAATTACCCCATGAGTCTTTACATGACCTATGGTATGTGTTNNCTAATGCGCGAGTTTTGACTTTGGTAGATTTCTCGTGAGGTTCTGAGCTTTTAGAGACTATTTATCAATTTAGTCTCATGTTTCTTTCATGTTTAACTCTTCCTTGACATCATTTCTCTAGAAATTGCTTTGATTTTCATTCAAGATCACATTTCGCATATGCATTTAGGCAATGTGATTGAGGCATTTTTGTTTGATTTGTTAAACCCAGTGACCAAATAACCATCTTTGTTGCGTATTATATTCTTTGTTAGCCCCTTTAAGCTTATATCCATTTTTTTTGATTTGAACGTCCTACTGTGCCCTATGGCCAAATGATTATCTCACCCTAAAGCCAAGACTAGAAGGTGTTTCATTCTTTTGCATCAACTTTGATTGGGAACTAGTAAGGTGTATTGTTATCTTTTAGTGGATTTTGGTTGTTTGGTGAAGGGATGTGAGATCTTGATAAATTCCTTGTGTTATTGTACAAAATTTAGAGGAACTTAAAGTTCATTATGGATTTCCCTTGGCTAACTCTTTTGTTTCCCACAAAAAAAAAAAGAAAAAGAAAAAGAACAAAATAAAATTAGAAAAAGAAAAGAAAAGTGAATAAGAAAGAGGGAATTAGCCTTGTTGGAATTGTAAATTTTTATAATTTTTCAGCTCTTTACCTCTTCAATTGGGGATGTATTTTGTTGATAAAATGTATTTGTCTAAGAAGGATGTTGTATGATGCATTAGAAGCATTTGGCTCTTAGTCTATGACTTCTTGCTCCTCATTTCCAAAACATTTGTTCCCCTCATACCTTTACCTATGCCCCCATTACAACCCTATGAAAGTCCTCATGATTGTCAAGTGTGTTTGCATATTAGTGGTGGCGAATTTGAGAGTCTTGTCAAGCTTATGGTAGATTTAAGTCTAAGGAATGAGAATTGAGGGAACCTTTATAATTTTTCAAACACATGAGTGATGAATGCCACATAGCTATAGTGAGGTTCTACCAGCCTTGCTAACTTCATTTGTTTCATATGTTGAATGACTATATTTGATAATTTGGGGAGATTGATTCAAATTTGGCATCATGGTCTATCAAGTAGTTTTCGAAAATTTCATTCCCTAGTCTGTTTGCTAATGATTTTTACATCTTTTTAGGCTACCTTTGGTTCAGCTTTTCCATTGGAATGTTACCTATATCTTTCTTAAGGAGGTTGTGTATGTTTTTGGTTTTAGTATTGCTTGAGGGCAAGCAACAGTTTAAGCATGGCAAAGTTTGATAAGTGCTTAATGTATACATCATTTTAGGGCTATTTTGCGACATTTTTAGGAGAATTATGTGCATTAAGTTACTGCTTATACTCATATTCTCGATTTACACTTGGGTACAGTTGTTTGATGTGTTTTGCAGGATTTTAGGCCTTTTTACCCTGTATTAGACCCTCATTGGATGTGTATTGACCTTCCCTATGGACACTATTGACGCTACGTCCATGGACTAAGACAAGAGCAGAAAATCGATTCCAGCCAAGATCACGATCGGACCGTGGTGAGCTGTGTAACTGTTACCCCTTTGTCTTCCTTCGGCTGTGTGGCTAAAAACATCCAAGCTTCTCTATAATGTCTCGTCGTTCAGCAACAAAGAAGGAGAGGAAGCATAGCATAGTTTACTTTCTTTCTCAAAAGTTTGCTCTTTTTAGTTAGGATATTTAGTTTGATTATTGTTTTAGTAAGAAATCTTGAGTGTGTTTGGTTTTGAGGTGGTTTAAAGCCCTTGGTTGAAGACTGTCTCTGTCAAGCCCTTTCTCTCAGATTTCGCCGAATTGTTAGCTATTTGTCTAATCTTTAATCATGTGTGAGTAGTTTATTTTTTCTAGGGATTTGTTAGTTTATGAAAGCATAGTTGGATCATGTTTTAATCAATAAAATTGTGCTTGTTTCATGATTGGTTTGATTTCGTTCTATCAAATGATTGTCATGTTGTGAGTGGATTTGTGGCTAAAGTTTGCTTGTGCACTTGAAACAATTGATTGAAAAACTAAAAGGTGACATTTAATTGTTAGGCTACTTGATAAAATCTAACATAGCGTCGATTCGAAAGAGAGATTTGCATGTTGAGAGGACTAGAGTGTAATCGAAAATATTCAACTTGGATTAAGATAAATTAGTTTGAAAGAATGACTTTTGCTTAATTTTAGGCAAATTTGGGTGATTTCAAAAGAATAAGCTAAATTTTTGGATGGATTGTAATTCCTCGAAATTAACCGATTAGAGAAAAGTATATATTTATCATTTTGATCCAATCACCTTCCTGAACTACATGAATTCGTAGGTGTTTTTCCTTAATTAATTTAGAATTAGTAAATTTAAAGTTATTGAATCAAAACCCCTTGATTTAATATTTGCTTAGCATGTTCAGATATACAAAGCTCGATAGGTTACTTTGGTCACTGAGAACGATCTTTTTATCTATACTATGACTACCTGTGCGCTTACGGCAGTGGTCAAGTGCAAAGTTGGAGAGTTATTGATGAACCTTTTTTCTTTTGGGTAGAATTAACGCTTAATGAACTTGCTCCATATCTTGATAATGTTTGAACTCTAGAAGGCTACTATCTAATTCTGCTATCAATACTTATAAGCATCCAATTGAGTTTTGAATTCAGGTTAATTTTGTAGGAGATATCGCTCAATCTTCTTACTTCGTTTGAGGGGTATATGATGCTAATGATGTTGATGCCAGGAATGCAAATACTAACAATGATGAATATGAAGAGGAGACTATTGGGGAAACTAAGGATGGTGAAGAACATTATGAGTTAAATATGGCTTGAGTCGCTATATGTTGGTTAACTTAATCGTTAATGACTCTTAGCAAATATTTGACCAAGTACTACATATATGTATTTGCAAAGGCACTTTGAACATTAAGTGAACTTCTTTGTGTGTATTGCACCTTTTCAATTATGAACATCCAATGAATTTTGGATCTTGTTGATTGCTCAATCAATTTTTTTTATATTTTATTATAAGAGGTATATGTGTTCAAATTACTTCATCTACAGGTTTAATTTTCATAATATTAACATATTTGTTCCAAAAAGAAATTACATAACACACATACACAGCCACACAAACACACACCCCTATGTTTATTTTTACCAATAGATATGTTGATCATGAAAGGCGGGAATCATATTACCAACAAATTATTTTGTTGGACAACATTGACCATTCATGCGGGGAAAACCATTACCAACAGCTATGTTTTGCTTGAGATGCTCATAGCGCAGGGGCACAAATTACTGAAACCTTTTTTGTTGGTAATATAGGATATTATGTATAGATATCGATCTATTGATAAAATTACAATAATACCTACAGAAATGCATTTGTTGGTATTAATGATTATCTGTCAGTGAAACTTTTACTATCAAGTTAATTTTTTAACAATAATTTAGTGACAGATATTTATTTGTTGGTATTAACTTTTAGCAACAAAAGAAGTGTTTACACTGACATATATGTGTTGTTGCTAAAATCCACATTTTTTTTGTAGTGCTTTTTTGAGAGATTGGGGCTACGCACAACATTTTATGAACATAATAACATTAGATTTGCAATATTCTTCTAATATATTGTTCACAACTAGTATCTAAAAATCTTTTCTTGCGTATCCAAGTGATCTTCACATGTGTAGACTCCTCAGAAGGGAGTTTCTATGTAATGATGACAAACAAATCCAAGTGATAAAAATATACCATATAATGACATTCAAATCTAAATGATTCTTTTTTGTTATTATTCGAGAAATAATTTTTATTTTAAAATAATACTATTAATTGTGGCATTAAAAAAAACAAAACTATTAATTAAATTTTTTAAAAAATTTATAAGAATAACATGTGTCAAAATCTTAAAATAACATGCGCCAAAATTTAAATGAATAATGTGTGTGTGTGTGTGTGTATATATATATATATATATCTGTGTGTGTTAAAATAACATGCTCCAAAATTTAAACGAATAATATGTGCATATATATATATGTGTGTGTGTAAATATATATATGTTTGTGTAGCTGGCTTTAACCAACGCATTAGCA
>NCQT01109874.1:0-10718 GCA_002740465.1 Stenocereus thurberi
GGTTATGTAGGATAGATGTAAATTTAATACAATATTAATTTTATTTAATAAGGTAATTTCTTACGTACCTTCCTATTATTTAATAATAAAAATTAATCATAAAATATATATGATTTAATGATGCAAATACAACAAAAAAATGCAAGTTAGATATTAATTAAGAATAAAAAGTTATGTTATTAGTAGAGAAAAAAAAGACTCGCTTTATTTTTGTATCAACAAAATGATAATACATTAATTTATTATTTGCTTCTTTTTATAAAATAAATCTGTTCTCTTAATAATATATGGAAAAATTATTTAACTCACACCCTTACAACGTAAAAGTATAACCCTAGTATATACAAAATTTTTGAGAACGAAAAAAGAATGCTAGTATAATATAAAACTAAATGGGTTGAATGAGTTGATGGTATTTTAACAAATGGCAAGTTCTTATTGATTGTCTCCTATTAATTGTCTCATATTTACATTAATATTATATATTTTTTCTTTATTCAATTATTTTAACACTTATAAATTTAACATAATGATGTCAATAAGTATTAACTTAAATTAATCAACAATGGTTATATTTTATTACCCATATTCAAGTATCAATATTAAATGATTGTTTTTTTAGTCAATTAGTTTAATTGACGGTTACAAATTTTGAAATAAAGTAGGATTAAAAATATAAACCGTAAAGATATAACTACTTTTTTCTTTTTCTTGGAGTAATAAATTGAAGTTATTTCTATTTCTTAAATAATACTAAGTCAAATTCAATTTGTTTACTATTTCTTTTGATAATAATATCTTTTTATTTTCCTTTTGTAGCTGTAATTCAATTATGTCTATGCAGTGATCACAGTTAGCTTAATTTTTAAATTCCAAATTAAGTTTGTAGAAGATTTTATTGGTATTATAATAACTTTAAAGTCTAAAAGCATACAAACATTTAGGGAAAAAATTAATAAGATTATAAAATTTTAACACATGTCCGTGCTAAGCACGGGATGCACACTAGTGCATTAGATTTCTCAATGTTTCCTTGTGAGTTATTGCCATTCACATGTTCTTAGATGTCTTAACTCCTTTCACATGTACACAAGAGCATCTTTGACATTATCATAGGAGGTAGAAGGAGAATCAACGGCAGAAGAACAGTTGCGCCGTGGGCAAGCACTATTTTCAGAGCAATTTTGGGTTGATGCTGGCGCAAATCAAATTAGCCAAATGGTCTTGAGGGTTGCACAGCACTTTCGACTGTGTCACGGCCGAATGTTTGGAGTATGCAAAACTAATGGAGGAGGACGAGGAGGAGAGGTTATGTTTTCTAGGTGTCAACCAACTAGAGAAGGGCTCTATTTAAAGAGCAAAATCTAACAAGTGAGGAAGGGAGAAAGTGGTTGAAAAAAGGGAGTGATAAGGATCAAAAATAAGGATGTTGAGTTCATCCACTCTTAAATAGTAATTAGGGTTGTATCCTTGCGATGTAAGAACATGATTTAAACATTTCTTAAATATATTACTAACATGATAAATAGTTTCTTTTTGAATGGAAAAAATAAATTGATGTGTCACATTATTTAATTATCAAAAGTTGAGCATTTTGCTAGATTTTTTTTTTTTGTAACAACATCCTATTCATTCTTAATTTGAACTCACTTTTTATTTCATTTGTTCAATATTTCATCATTAAACAGTTATATTTTTGGAGAATAAATTTTATTACTAATTAGTAATGACTATATAACATTGGGCCACTTTAATATATAGAATTGATATTGCATTGCATAGTAATTATTTTCTTGAGTTATCATTGTTTCTTTTTCTTTTTTCATTAAATTATTTAAATTCCTCTTGTATCTTTACCATAACTATTTATTTACTACTTTTTAAAAATTCTCTAATATATGAGACTTCTTTTCTTTTGTGGACAAGTTTTAGTAGATAAATAGGCCAACTTTTTATTTATCTTAATTTAAAAAAGATTATATTATTGTCTTATTAACGACTGAATAAGATATGTGAAAAGTGCATGTAAGAATTTTAGCTAATTATTCTTTTAAATTCATTAAATATAAATAAGCAAAAAAATATATCAATTTTAAAAGTAATAATTCCAAAACAACGTAATTATTTTTGTAAGTTATAATTGTTGCTTTCTTTTTTCCTTGTAAATCACCTAAAATTCCTTTTATTTTCATATCATAATTATTTATTTACGATTTGCTTGTCAAAATTCTCTAATATATGTAACATATGTTTTTAACGGCAAATGTTATGGATAACTTATTTAATTTATTAACGCAATGAATAGTTTGTTATGGTATATTAATAAATACATAAGATATGCAAAAAGTTATTTTTTAAAAAACAAATATAGGATTGCATTACTTTAACCATAAATGGACATTTATGTCGCTAATTATTGTACGTGGCATTAGACATGGCATCCTATGTGGCATGACATATGGCACTCATACGTTAATTCCATCCAACTTTTAATATATATTAGGGTTATACCCTTACAATGTAAGGGTGTGAGTTAAATAATTTTTAATATATTACTAAGCGAATGAATTTTTTAATAAAAAAGTAAACAATAAATTGATGTATCATATTATTTTGTTGATGTAAAAATAAAGAAAGTATTCTTTAGTTTTTGTCCCTACTAATAACATACTTTTTTATTCTTAATTAATATCTAACTCACATTTTTTGTTGTATTTGCATCATTAAATCATATATATTTTATGATTAAATTTTATTAGTAAATAATAGAAAGGTCTGTGAGAAGTTAGCTTATAAAATAGAATTAATATCATATTAAATTTACAATCTTTCTAAATAGTCTTTTGTTTTTATTTTAAGTCTTATGTAGCATCCTATATTACATTAAAGTATCTCACATGGCTATTCTCTCCTATGTGACATCCTATATGGTAAGCTTACGTATCGCTCATACATGAGCTCAATCCAAATTTTAATATATTATATATATATATATATATACACACACACACACATATATATATATGATTACTACAGATCGACAAGGAGAAAAATCTAAGTCATTGGTTACCACAGTGGAAAATAAAATAAAATAAATTAGAGGACCACCATAGCCCACAATCCACAGCCCACGGCCATAGGCACGCTTCGCCTACCTTGGACCAGACTGGGCGGCATGCGCACTTGTGTGGTACCCAATCCAACACCTAACATCACTAATAAAACCAAGCTCAAGGAAATTAAGTTAAACAAGTTCAAGAAACCTCATAGAATAGGAACCTCCATAGGGCCTCTTAAAATTCCCATGTGGGACAAGTGATCAGCAATAGAGAGGAGGGAAGGCATGTTTGTTACCATGACTTCCAACAATTGCCCCAGTAATGACATACAAACAAGGATAACAAAGATCTGGGCAGAGAAAGGTCATCTACTTAAGCATCAACATCTTGCGATTGAAATAATATGGTGAAGTGAGGCAATAACCATGTCTACAACTTGAACTTATCTTGAACTTGGTGAACCCTAATTGAGACCCTCTCAATAGATATCGACCCTAAATGTCACTGCATACTATTTAAAAAAAAAAAAAGAACTTTGCTCTCTTCAAGGCCATCCATATACCTTCAGTCTCATAAGTGCTCGAGAGAGACAACCTGAGTCTCTCACAGAATGGTGGCCAAGCCTTTTCGCTTATGTAGGAAATTACATCAAGTCTATCTCAACATAGACTACCATGAAAATGGCTATGGAATTATTAACAACATAGCACTACTCAACCTCACAATCATCAAGCAATGAATCCTTCAAGTGCATCTCTAAAGTACCACCAAGATGGTTAGGGAATCATTAAGAGCATAAAAGCTCAACCTCGCAAAGCACTAACACACCTTAGGGATGGAATGTATAGAACATTAAGGTCAATATGACTTTCTATGACTACAATTACGTATCCACCATACTACTTTAACCAATGCACTTAAGCCCCATTCCCCTTGATGCCTCGAGAACAACTCACCTAGTCAATCTCTTAGTAAGTGGACCCGCTAAATTTCTCTCGGATCTTACTTACTAAAAGGAAATAATGACATGTTTTAACTGTTCATTCACCGCACTACGTTTAATGCAGATATGTCTCTTCTTTTCGTTGTAGAAACTATTGTGTACAACTCCAATTAGTGCATGCGATTCAGAATATAAAGATATAGTTGTGGCCTTCCCTGACCCTCCTACAATGGCATGTCTGAGAATTCCTGTCTAACCAACTTAAGAGCAATAAATTCAGCTTCCATCGTAGAACGACCTATACAAGTCTGTTTTGTAGACTTCCACGAAGTAGTTCCTCCACCTAAAATAAACACACACTAATGGTAGAACTCACTTCATTATTGTTAGAGATGCAGTTAGCATCATAAAAGCCTTCTAATACGACATTAAATTTACTAAAATGCAAATACCAAACCATAGTACCTCTCAAGTATTAAAGCAAATGAAACAGTCCATGCCGAGATTACGTGTGTATCAACTCAATCTACTAACTACATGCATAATGTTCAGTCGAGTGTAGTTCATGAGAAACATCATACTTCACAGAATTTTATTATATTTAGTGTGAGAGAAACTAGAACACTTATTTTTCTTGAGCTATATGATAGGATCATGGGGAGTTCTCACATGAACTATATCAAAGGAATTGAATTCTCAACATTTTCTCAATATAATGAGAGTGACACAAGGAAAAGCCATGCTTAGTCTTTTTAATTTTTATCCTAAAGATCACATCAGCTTTTGCAAGATCTTCTTTTCAAAAGGAGAAGACAACGATTTCTTAGTCTCGTTAACTATATAAGCATTAGCACCAAAGGTCAACATGCCATCAACATATAGACATATTATTTCAAGGCATGATCCAACTAGTTTTTAATACACATAAGAATTGGAAGCATTCATAGTAAAATCATTTTGTAGTATTATGCCATGAAACTCTTCACATTATTGTTTAGGAACCTGTTTTAGTCCATAGAGGGATTTCCAAAGCTTACAAGCTTTGTTCTCCTATCTAAGAACAACCTATTCCTTAAGTCATGACATATAAATCTCTTCCTTTTAGTCACCATTAAGAGAAGCTTTGTTGATATCCATCTGATTCACAACTAGACCATGAACAACAACTACGATGATTAAATCTGACCAAAGCAATTTTAGTTACATCGAAATAAATGTCAAAATAGTCAATTTCTATCTTCTGGTCAAACACTTTATTATCAACATGGCGTTGTATTTGTCTATTCAACCATCAGATCTCTATTTCTTTCTAAAGATCCATTTGCTTCAAATAGATCTAGTACCCTTACGTAAGTAGGCAAATCCAAAGTTTGATTGGACATAATCGAGTCTAATTCACTTGTAATGACTTCTTTCCAAGAATTAGAACATGTGTATTTCATATATAGCCTCTTCATAAGATTTGGGATCTTTTTCAATGAAGAAAACAAATACTAGTTCATTGGTTAAATTGAAATCCTTGATTAAAAAGGTAGTAAGAATGTTGGGGTGAGAACTAATCCTAACCCTATGCTATTATTCCTGCTAGGTTCATCAACTAAGTTTCTAATACCAAAACTAGAAGTTGGTTGTTTCACATTTTCATACAAAACATCAAAGACATCCTTTTTCAAAGAGAAAACACACTCAAAGAATTCTACTTCTCTAGACTTACAAGTAGATAAATCTTTTAATGTCATGAATTCACATGCAACACTATTTTGGGCATATCCAATAGACACTATGTAACAGTCTAGCACCTTTTCCGTTTGTGATATTGTCCGCTTTGGGCCCTCGACCCCTACGGCTTTAAAATGCGTCACAAGGGTGAGGTATCTAGCCCCTTATAAAGAGACCTTTGTTTGCTTGGGGAGCCAGTCCCACATCAGCAGATGAGGTGAACAAAGGTCTCTTTATAAGGGGTTAGATACCTCATCCTTGTAACGCGTTTTAAAGCCGTGAGGGCCGAAGACCCAAAGTGGACAATATCACAAGCGGGACAGGTGCTGGGCTGTTACAATGGTCCAGAGCCAAGTTTCAGGTCGATGTGCCCACGAGGACGCCGGGCCCCTGAGAGGAGGGTGCGACTGGGGAGCCAGTCCCACATCGACAGGTGAGGTAAACGAAGGTCTCTTTATAACTGGCTGGATACCTCACCCTTGTGACGCGTTTTAAAGCCGTGAGCGGACAATATCACAAGCGGGAAAGGTGCTGGGCTGTTACACACTAAATCAAAAGTCTTAGGACTAACACTTACTCATTTCGAGTAAGGTAAAATAACTTTGGCGAAATCCTCCTACACATTAAGAATACTCAGGTTAGAGGCATGCCCTTTCCACAATTTATATGGGGATTGGTCTAACTTCTTGTAAGGTACTCTATTAAGAATATAACGTATAGATAAAACAGTCTCCCCCCATAGGTTGTCAAAAAGACCTAAGATAAAAGTATAGCATGCATCCTTTCCTTAAGAGTTTCCTATTTCCGTATGGTTATCTCATTCTACTGTGGAGTACCAGTGGCGCTAGCCTCATTTATAATACGAAATTTCTTTTAGAAAGCCACTAGAATGTTAATCTCATTTTTTACATCCCTATCGGTTCTATGTCTCTTGATTTCATGTATAGTTGGTAGTTTAACTTCTATTTTATACCTCGCGAATATTTTAGAAGCCTTGTTTTTGGACATAAGGAGGTATGCTTAGGTTTATGTTGAGAAGTCATCTGAAAAGGTGATGCAATACCATTCCTACCCTTACCTAATGTATTCTTAAAGTTTGCTAAGTCTGAATGCACTAGTCTTGAGCATCTTTTAGCACATTTTACTTCAACACATAGGGAATTTAGAACAATTTTCAACATTTACAGTAGGAATTAAATGCTAATTTCTAAGGCCCTTAATAGATGCAAACTTAATATGACTAAATCTACCATGCTATAATAAACTCAGCAATATAAGCCGAATTAAAAGCATTTCCATTCATAATCTTAGAAGTAATGTTCCATCCCTCTAATTACGTAACCCTTCCCAAAAATACCCCATTATAAGAAATAATAGCTTCGTTAGGCTCAAAAACAAGTTTAGTGTGATTTTGCTGAGAAATGCAATGGAAATTATATTCCTCCTAAGGGAGGGTACATAGTGAACACTGCTTAAAAGAATTTTCTAGCAGTGAATTTGAGGAGAATCTTCCCTTTCTCCATGACTCCAACAATTAAAAAGTTCCCTATGTAGATACACTCGACATCGGGAGAATCTTTAAAGTCATACAATAACTCCAAGTTCTCATAGAGATCCCTGAAAGCTTTAGTGTTGATAATCCATTCAACAATATTAGCCACCACAGTTGCTTCCTTGATCATAACACATATTATTTTATTGTCTTCAGCAAGCTTTGCATGAGCTACTGTTCACCCAGTAGTCTTCTACTTTAGTTGGGACTGACCTTTACATTGAGGGCACTGGTAGGATTGTGTCCCGGCTTCCACTAGACGTACCATAACCCTTTGCCTTCTGAATCTTATTGCTATACTTGTTTTGCTGCCTATAAGTGTTTAGCTTCAGGTTCTTCATTTGTCCTTGTAACTATCTCTAGTTGCTGGTACATTAGATTTTACCATATTAGCTTTAGGAAATTTAAAGAAAAAGAGTCCATCTTGTCTTTTAGAAGAGTCTTCTCTTTAATCCTCATGTTACTAATTAGCTTACACAGGGCAAGACCTTTCTTCATGTATTCTGTGGATTCTTGTTTTGGGAAGGTGTAATTTCTCAGTTAGCACATTGGTCTGCGATTTCTCGTACACCTTCGTGTCCTCATTGGGAACTTAAGCACACAAGTTCTCATGGGCGTGAACGTCCTCCGTGAGAGGTTTGTCGCCAATGATCAAAAATTGCAGCACTCACCAACCATATATTTCTTTTTTCTAGTATCATCACCGCCACACATGGACTATAACTTTTCCCATATGGCCCTAGCAGCTTTAATAGCAGATGCTGCCTTTTTTATTTTGTTGTCTTTCTCAAATTTCCTCTTGGTTTTGTCATTCTTGGCTTCTCCCTATCACCTTTAGTTTAAGCTTCATCGGTGGCTTCAGAGGCATTGCTTTCTTGAGTAAGGTTAGTGAACAACACATAATCGACCTCCGGATGCTCAAAGAAGATTAGGAATTTCTGGGAATAGTGTCTATAGTTGGTTCCATCAAGGGGTTCAAGTTTGAAGAGGTCAAGAAAGGCCTTACTAGCATAAGTAGCCATTGATAAAAGTAAAATCACTATCAAATTATTGGAAATATAAAGAGAAAAATTTACATACTTGATTATGATAACAAAAAAATAAAACAAAGAAATTTTCTCCAGAAAAAATTATAAGACCACCACATCCTACACCCAAGCCACACCAGGCTCAACCTAGTACAAGTCTAGTGGGCGGTATGGGTGCTTGTGTGGTACCCAATCCAGTAGTTCACACCACTAATAAAACCAAATCCAAAGCAATTCAACAGGTCCAATAAGTTATCAGAATACAGATCCCAGAAGGGACACTTAAACTATGTGGGATAAGTGGTAGACAACAGAGAGGAGGAAAGGCATGGTTGTTGCCATTACTTCCAATCATTATTTCATAATTTTACTATTATTCCATAATTATTAGACACATTTTCATTATTTCAAGGTTATCATACCTTTTCAAGTAGCAGCAAAAACCCCCACCCCCTTAAAATCTTGAATTGTTTAACCTCTGTCTTCATCAATTAAACTAGACTAAATTTTACGCGGATTTGAAATGAATTATTTAATAGGCTTAATGTAACATTAACTAGATAACGGAAAAATATACAACCTGTACTTATCTAATCATTATTTTTAGGTTAAATCGAACCTGTCCTTATTTGTTGCATAACGGAAAAATTTGCATAAGATAACATTACCTGGCCAAGTTTATTGTGTTATAGGCAAGATTTTAAAAAATGGTATTTCAGAATCCCAAAACCAACCAAATGATTTATTGTCAGTAGAAGAAGAAGTATTATATAAATAGGCAATGACTAGACAACATCATTTGTTGGCTCTAACGCCTCCTTACCCCAAGCTCTTTATAGGTCAGAGCGCACCACCACCATAGTGATATTATTGCATCCACGAGACTGACAATAGAACAGAATCTCACGGCTTTTTGATTTGATAATGAGATACAACTGATGCAGAGCAACACACCATAGAGTGTTCCCATAATCCAAATCAAGACCAAGGTACTATTCAACCCAAGGAGATTCAAAGTAATCTAGCTTTGGTTACTTAAATCGAAACTTTGTTCTCCTTTTCAAGTCCAAAACTAGGCAAGGTCTTGGATGGTATTTTCCTTGGTGTCTCCAAGACATCCTACGGGCGAGTCTTACTTTGTTGGACTCCTTAAGATGTCTATTTTTGCTAGGCTAACTCAATGTTGGCCTAAGTATTTTGGTGCATTGGGCCAAATAGACAGGTTATGCAAGGGTAACTCAATTTTGCCCATCCTGAAAGATTAGGAGGGATCACCGCACAAACCTTGATTTCGGGCCAACCTTTTTGTTTAGTATGATGGCCAACATCCTACAGTATCTATCCATGTAGAGAAATCAAGGTCAAGTCAAGTTCTTCATGGAAGTTCAATTGCACTTAATGGACCATTGCAGTTTGAGCTCTTTTTTGACTTGTTTTGATTTTCTTGCTATTTCTCTTACCTAACCCTGGTTTAGGACTTATTTTCCTATTTGGGGTATTTATTAACATTTTAAGAAACCTAGCCATGCATTAAAATCAGTTCTAAATCAAGTATATGTTGGAGAACCAACTTAATCCAATTTAGTGTTAAACTGGATTAGTTAGGCCTAATTGAATTGGTTTGACTTTGCAATAATCTTTCCCCATGGGAGGGGTTTGGTGACCTACCTACTTGCTTCCTTGGTAGCTTGGATAATGAGGAACACTATCATGAGGCCTTCTGTAGCTTAGGAAGGGAAGTTGGTCAACTGGAAGAGAGATAGAGGTCCACTTACATTCTGATTGAATGGCTATAAAGCAATCTACAGTGGCCTACTATTTCTCTTTCCTCCATTTGCAAGTGGATTGTAAGGGTGGTTACTAAATGTTCAAGCTTGAGCTTAATGTAATCAAAACATTTAGTAGTTAGACTCATTATTCTAATTAGTTTAACTTAATTTCAGTTTGTGATTTACTTCATGATAGGTTTGATTAGTAAGGAACCTCTTTTCTTACTTGCTAGTGAGGACGGATGTGTATAAGTGCCTCCTTGGTTGCTTATTGCAAATGCACTTGCTGAATGAAGAAGCATTGCTTTGTGTATCAAACACTTCTCTTGAAATCTCACTTTAAACAATCTGATTAAGTTGATTAATTGAGTGGTTTCCTTTAATCTAACTTGGTGGCATTGACTTTAGAGTTACAGGGTGGATTCTTTGATTAATTTGGGTGGTCGCAGAGCCTTTATCCCATTCATATCCATTGATTTCTCCATTATCAAGAAGTCATGTTCACTATCCGGATTAGAAAAGTCCATACTTGAGATTTCCTTAAACTCATGTATTAACAACCAAGGGGAAAAAAAATAGAGAGAAAAAAGCAAAAATCTTCTAGAGTTTCCCATGATGGCCTCCGGATGAATATATATATATATATAT
>NCQT01109958.1:10090-21103 GCA_002740465.1 Stenocereus thurberi
CTAATACACAGGAAAAATCATTGCCAGGTATCCCACTTTATATGGATATTATAACTAGGGGACCATATTATTGGAATATATTTAAAATGAGCAATATTCTATGGAAATTGTTTTTAAGAGACTGTTCACTGTTTGCATTTTCTTTTTAGCCCTTAAATGTTTCATATTTGCATCATAGCCCAAATCCTCAAAAACTTACTTCCGAAAATCCAAAAATTGTGTATGTGAAAATTTTCTTATGAGTACTACTCGAAGCCCTTTTTCAACTGGCATCAGAGCCATGTGACCAAAAATACTTAAGTTAATTAAGCTAATTAATAATTAATTAAGCTAATTAACTATGATTAACTATTATTAATGCTAGAATCATTACCTACTTGCCCTAGACCAAATTATTTACGTATTGTTCACTCACCAGAAGGCCCTTCTTCAATAGCACCACAATTAAACTATATGACGGATATAGTTTTAGAATTAAAAGCAGACTTAGCTAAAATTTAGACCGAAGTCAAGGAGCTTAAGAAGCAAATATCGATGATTCACCTTTCTCTAGTTAACAAAGTAAGACATAGTAGAAAAGCTATTTCCAGTATTAGTACTCCATTTCAGAATAAATATCCTTTCCAAAATCCAAAAAGTAAGATTCCATTTCCTTTGCATGATATAAAATTCAAAAGAAGTAGAAGAAAAATCAGGTAAAAAATTGATTGAAAAAGCAGAAAAAGAAGAAGAAGAAGATGTAGTATAAGCAATATACACTTGAGCAACCACATAATATATTCAAGAAAGAACAAAATCTAGAAGAATTAAACAAGATTAAAGGCGCAATTAGTGATAAGCATGGCATGTCATCTGATGATAACGAAGAAACTAATAATGTCTAATTAGAAGAAAAAATATATCTGCAAATTAATCTTATTAAACTAGAAGATCTTAATGTATTGCCATTAAAAGAAATGAGGAAAAAATTGTATAAAAAATATGGTAAAATGGCTGTTAAAGATGAGACTAATAAAATTGGAGAAGAACTCGACTTAGGTGAGATAGAGACCAGTCTATTTAACAATGTTGTTCCTAAATCTAAAGAATTTGGTGAGTCCTCTAGAAGAAATACTCATTTCATAAGACCTAGGTACATTCCAGCAAGACGAACAGTTAATTTTTCCTTTGGTTTCATCTGAAGGAAAACTACAACCTTTGAAGAAGTTAGCCTTACCCCAATTATTCAGACCAGATATATCTTAAATATAGATGGAGCTTGTAATAGAGAAGAAATATTTGAACATTGGAAAAGAGGCATGAATAATGACATAAACCTAAACACTACATGGATTACTGCAAATTTCCTAAATTACATTGAGCATAATTTTTCTAGCACTATAGCTGACTGGTATTATTAATTAAATGAAGATGATAAAAATGTATTAAGAATAATGGAAACATCAGCTGCTATGTTTAAAAATTTTTGCAAGAAAATTAAAAATGAATTTATGGGAGCTAGACTTGATTTTGAAGAAAAGGGGAGAGAATGGCAAAGAAAGATGAATAATATAAAATTATGGAATATGAGATATCTAGAAAATTATATTACTGAATTTAGCCAATATTATTACGAAATTGGACATAATGAAACTAATCTTGGTATATTTTATGACAAATTGCCATATCCAATAAATTTCCTAATTAATGAAAAATACACTGCATGGCGTGAACGTATAAATTGCATGGATACCCTTGATTCAAGAATCTCTTATTTAAGAAAATGGGTCAATGATCAATTTTTTGATCTCCAAAAGCAAAAGAAAATTAAGAAGCAATTTCTAACTTGTTGAGATTTGCGTCACAAATGGGGAAAAGAATCTAAAAGGAGAAGAAAAAGAAATTTTTATAAGAAAAAGAGCTTTAATATGCAAAGGGAAGAGAAATATAGAAGAATGTATTATAACGAACCAAGTCGGAAAAAAGTAGATTTTTTAGGAAAGCAGCTTATTGCCCCACAGGGGAAAACAGCTGCAAATGATGGGCATACGGAGAAGTATGACATTAAGCTAAAGAATGCAAAAATAGGACGAATAATAAGCTTATTAAAACCTTGGGTATCCTAGATTATGTTGAGCTTAGTGAGATGAGGCATTAGACCTAGCCCTAAATAAAAACAAAGGGATTGTGGAAATTATATTGGACAGTGAATATGAAGAAAGTGATTATGAAGAAACAAGCCACCTGATGGAAAGTAGCTCAGTTAGTCTTGATGATCTTTAAAGAGAAGAGTTTGTTGTAGACAATGATCATGAGGAAGTTAAAGGAGATTGAGTTCTTCCCATAATTCAGAAAGATATGATCTATAAAAAAATCATCTTTCAATTAAAGGGTAAGTATATGTGCAAGATGATGGAAAGAGATTTAGAGATAAAAGACTGTGAGTACGATGTGGGAGAAGTAAATCTCATTAATTAGGAAAACATCCTTACGCATAACAAAGACAGAAAGTATAGGTATATCCACGTTATAAGTGTCCAAGTTCAAATAACTCCTTTACAATATTATGACAAAGATAGTGATATGTATACTTTGCTCTGTGATATTAGGCATACCAAATCCAATAATTAAATTATCACAGGGACTAAGACTATTTTATGTAATGGATCGGTAGGACTCAGTTGTCAACCTGGATATTACGTGAGTCTAAAAGATGAGTTTGTTAAAAACATTCTATCCCTTAAGATAAAAACTATTGGAATAGATATAAAAAGAGGAAGATATCCATTAAGAATATTTTAAAAAATTATCTACAAATTAGATAATACTATAGACCCAAAAACTAAGGTCACCATGATAGACGCAGAAAAATTTAAAAGTCCTGCCCCTATACAGAAAATGCAGAGGATTAAATCTAATCCATAGGAGATAAAGATTGATTGTTCATGGATATCTAGCTTTACCTACCCTACAAAAATCAATAAGAAAAATGTGATAAAAATTGATGAGAATGGTAAATTAATATTAAACCCCAATTATTAATAAGCATGCGTGCAAGATCAGACTGAGGGGAAGGATCTTCATCAGCTAAAGAGGAACTTAAAGAAGATGATACAATAAGTATGACTAGTGAAATGCGTAGAATAAGTTTTGAACCTGCAAGGCATAGTGTAGAACAAAGTATGAGTCTAGAAAGAAAGGTCATTGGGTACAAAATAAGAACTATTATGAGTCTAGAAAGAAAGGTCATTGGCTATAAAACAAGAACTGTTAGTGAGCGAATTTATGAGGATGAATTAGTCAAAAAATATGACTATGGAGATATGCTATTAAGTCACCAATACAAATCCTAATAGCATCTATATCTCAACAAGCATATGCTTAGAGGGATATAATAAATATGGGTTGTGTGCCTACATAGATAATGGTTGTTCTGTATGCTTTGGGAAAAGACGATTATTTTTTGAATTTATGTGAAAAAAAGCCAAAAGTTCTTTACAAGTAAGGATAGCTGATTATTGGAAATAATTTTCAGAGATTATATTCTCCATGCACACAGACCATAAATCAGATAATATTGACAAACTCTATTCCTATTGAAGAATTAAGTAAGGCTTACACCCCTCAGAAGATTGAGTTCACACGCAGTCAGCATGGTGAAAAGGTAATGCCTGCACAACGCGAGGTAGTATTAACAATTTCTTTACTCGAGTTATCTATTAAAAAGCAGATTGTCGAACAACGTGAAAAATTATGGAAAGAACTCTACTCTAATAATCCACAAAAGTTTTGGGATAAAGATAAGACCTTTGTAAAAAAATTACTTTGTTAAATCCCAACACTATTATTCGAGTCAAACAAATGGTGCATACACACCAGGATATCCAAGAATTTGATAAACAAATTAAGAAACTTCTGGATAAAGGATTAATCAGGAATAATAAGAGTCCTCACACTAGTCCTGCTTTCATGGTAAGAAATCATGCAGAAGAAAAGCGAGGAAAAGCAAGAATGGTGATCAATTATAAAAAGCTTAATGATAATACTGTCTTTGATGGTTATATATTCCTAACAAAACAGTTATTTTCAATGGAATTCAAGGAGCCTCTTGGTTCTCAAAAATGGATTGCAAAAGTGGATATTGGCAGGTAAAAATGGATGAGGAAAGCATTCCTTTAACTGCATTTAGTGCCCCATAAGGACATTATGAAGGGATAGTAATGCCATTTGGTCGTAACAATAAACATCAAATATTCCAAATAAGAATGGATAATATCTTTAAAAACCTTAATCATTGTTGTTTAGTTTACATCGATGATATTCTTGTCTTTTCGAAGACCATAGATCAACACAAAGATGATGTCTTAGCTGTCACCCAAAGGTGCATTAATCATGTTATCATACTTGGAAAAAGCAACTGCATTTATGCTGAATAAGAAATTGAGTTCTTAAGTCTAGAAATAAAAGTTGGACAAATCATTCTGGAAAAATACATTCTAGAAAAAATAGAAAATGTCCCTAAACAAATTGAAGATAGGAAGCTGCTAGAAAGGTTTCTTGGATGCCTTACCTATGCTTTAGATTTCATTAAAGATTTAGCTAAATTAAGAAAGCAATTGTAGCAAAAACTCAAGAAAGAAGTAAGTTGGATATGGACCACTAATGATACAAAGATTGTTCAAAACATCAAACAGATGTGTAAAAATTTTCTTGTCCTTAATTTGCCTAATGAAGGAGATGATTTAGTTCTTGAGACAGATGCCAGCAATGAGCACTGAAGTGCGGTACTCAAAATCAAAGAAGGAAAAAAAATCCACAAATATTGCAGTTAATAAAGCAGAATGCAACTGTCTCATAATAGAAAAAGAAATCCTTGTAGTCATAAAGGGAACTGAAAAGTTCTTAATCTTTTTAGTCCCAAAACCTTTTCAGTCCCAAAACCTTTTCTTATTCAAACTGATTGCAAATGAATACTCAATTTTGTGAAAAACAATTTATCAAATATGTAAACACAAGGGCGACTCCTGCATTGATAATTATGATTTAACTAGTTTTCTTTCTCTATTGAGCATATACAGGATCGAAGAACTCTCTGGTAGATAGTTTAACTCGAGAACTCGTCAATGGTGATCATCAAAGCCGACATTCTGCCATAAAAGGATGAAATCCATAATAAAATGCCATTCCTACTAGAACAGGTTTCTCCTTCTAGTAAAGCCCTATTGATTATTAGAATTTTATATAAAAAGTAGATCACACTTTGGTCTACTATCTTTAGCCTACCTAATAGCTCAAAGATTTTTCCTTCTAGAGTTTTAAGTAATTATCTTAAATGTCCTTATGATATACTCAAAAAAAAAAGTTCTCATGCCCAAGAAGAATGGTTCAGGGAGTGGTATGCAGCCTGCATCGACTATTACCATAACTATTCTTATGATATTTAGGAGTCGTGGAGTACAATGATCTATTTTGCTGATAAGTCTGGAGTTGGTGGCATTAGCTTTCCAGCAAATTCAATCTCTCTCAATGACTCCATCATTAAAGTCTGGGAATACGGGATGATGGTTTACTTTATGAAAATACCAGATCCAAAGTTCCCATTTTTCTCAACACTAACCAAATTTTAACAATGCATGTTCAAGAGATCCATTGGATTCTTATATTTCTTGATGGTCCAATAAAAATTCTATATAACAGATGCATATATTTGGAGGTACATTATGCACTAATCGAATATGAAAATAAAAAAGCCAAAACAACCCATTATCTTATTCAGATCATCGATTATGACGCTCCCTATGATCAATGAAAAGAATGGTTTCCAGAATGAGGAGGATTTGTTACTGATCCTACTTTAGCAAGCCATCAGTTTTTATAACATTCATCAGCAAACTTGGGCATTAATTGAACAAGGAAAAATGATAATGCATTTTAGAGGTACTACTTTCACCTATGACAATGAGTTTAAAGAACATATGAAGGTGGAGGGAGCAGTCTTAGAAGATATCTTTGATTATCTCTTTGAGGTTGGAGTTGGAAAATTCTTATTAGAAAAAGAAAAGAAATACCTTCTTCAGTTATTTGAGAAATGGGATCCAGAGCATTTTCAATTAGATGAAAGTTTTGATGATTATCCAGATAATGATGGTCTAGAATATATAATTAGAGACAAAGGTTTACAGAATCTCAATAATGATGACTAGTCTTGTCATCACTAAAAGCTCTAAAAAGTGGTTGCCTCATTATTGCACTATTTTGATAAGTGTCAAGTCTATAAAATAAAGAGTGTAGTATAGCCATGTGAAGAGTCAGTGTGTACTATAGCCATGTGAGTGTATACTGTACCCATATGAAGAGTCAGTGTGTACTATAGCCATGTGAAAAATCAGTGTGCACTATAGCCAATAGGGCATCCTATGTACCTTATCCCCTCTATAAAAAGAGAGGGCGAATGCTGAGAAAGGGCACGGTCATTTGAGCATTCTTGAGCAAAAGAGAAGTCAGGATTCTCCATTTCTCTATGAACAAGCATCTCTAATGATCTTAACTTAAAGTCCCTCTTCAAGCTTTTTATTGTAATATTTTCACTTTCAAGCTTTCAATAAAAGAAGTTTTCCCAGTAGGAAACGTTATTCAGTTGAATCTTATGTTTTAAATATTATAATTTCTTCATTAAAGTCTTACTATCCTTTAAAAATATATAAAATTTGATTAGTGACTATGGTTCAAGCTAGGAAATGAAATGGATATATGCTGTGCCTTATCTAAGGAAGGTGGAGTTGAAATTAGCAATCTCTGTAAGTCGAAAGTTAGAGGAATGCCGGAGTGTAGTGCCGACTACACTCAGGTGATGGTTCAAAACTCTCTAATTAAGCTTTAACTATTTTACTAAGCATGGTGGGCTGTTAATCACAAAAAATGTAATATTTATGATATGAGTAGTAGATTGTGATAACTAGTACCAATAAAGTCATTATAAGAAGTTCATACAAAAATATAAGCTTAGTTTTATTAAAAAGTCCCAAAAAATTACGTATTTGCGTGTTAAACCTCATTTTAGGCAGAAGTAGTAAATTCATAAAGTTTAGGGCTAAGTTGCAGAGAAAAACTTCGGCCAGTAACTATTTCGTAAAATATTATCCCCTGTTAATAGTTTACTCAAAATAGTAGGTATTTGAAAATACGTTCTAAAAACATTGACCCTTAAAAGTTATTTCCATAGAATCAGAGTACCCCAAGAGGCATAAATTACCATTACACATATCAAACCCAAGTTATGTGAACTACCAACCCACAACTCATTCTTGAACTTCTCAAATTCAACCAAGTTAATAGACAAAATTCATGGAATTTTAGGCAAGTAATATCAACAAAATAATAATAATAGCATCGAATTTCACCCCACATTATTAAAGATTCCAAGAGGAGTTCAAAATTTTAGTACCCACTATTTTTTCAAGTTAAACTGAATGAAAACATGAATCCTTCTTTCTCAACACTTCGTTTGTTGCTCAAACTATTGACCTATCCAAAAGGGGTCATAACTCTCCTAAGATAGGTTCTCTCCATCCACAAAGATGAATGCCAAGACCTTTGCTTATGGGGAAAAGGCGTCGAACCACCCATTCCAATATATTTTGGTGACTTCCTAAAGTCTTTTATCATGATGGATATGTTTTTCCCTCTGTTTTTTTTTTTTTCATTCCAGCGCCCTTTTTTGTAATCCATTAGTATAAGGTTTGAGCTGTTGTTCGGCCCAAAAATGGGGTTATAGCTCTCCCAGCATGGGCACCCTCCATTTGTAAGGCTTAAGTTTGAGACCCAAACTTAAGGAGCATAGGTAACAAGCCACTTGAACCTGCCCATGTTGGGGACATAACGATGACTATATTTGACCCAAGAAAATAACATAATTTCTTTAGTGATGCATGCAATTAATAATTAAGCAAGATAGTGGGCAACATCACCTTTAAAATGTAACCAAATGGCAATAAAATGAGGTTATTTCCTCTAACTATGAACTCACTACATGCCAACATTTATGTCGTAAAAATTTTGGTCATTCACTTAGCGAAATGAACAAAACTCTAAAATAAGCGTAGATCTCATGAATAAAATCCACATGATAAGAGAGAAAAGGCATAACAAAACCACCATAATCTCCCTCTGTATTTCATTCACACCAAAAATTTTTAATTTCTAAAATTTCACCTCAAAGTGAATCATTGTTTAATTTCATTCCATCCACACGTAAATATTATATTGTACTCAATGCAGACAATACCAACAAAAACAAAGGAATAGGTGGAAAAATGAACAATACAACCTGATAGCACAAGCAAAAGTTACTTGTAAATGGGGAGTCCATAGGTTCTTATCTCCATGAGCTTGCCTTCTCCAAAAGTAAGGCTTCAAGTACCTTGCAAAATCACAAATAGCCACCAAAAACAAACCAAGTGAAAGACAAAGGTACTAAAAAAAGGTAGATGGACCCTATGATGGTTTGGCTGCCTCCTAACAAGTGCAAAAAGAATTGATCACCAAAAGGCTATGACAACTACTCATTTTAAATTGAGTCTATCAAATGGATACGCTTAGTCACTCCAGGTTCAACAACATTTACTATCATAGGTTTCAAGAGCTAACCATTAATGATAAATTCGACCCCAAATTAAGAAGCGGTCTCTTATTCCTATAGGCGACAACGTGAGAAATAATATTGGCCATACCAGGATCTTAGAATTTTGGACGGGTGCCAAGCTGAAGAATGAAGCTCACTTGTTCACTAAAAACAACTTCACTAGACTTAGCATGTTTTGATTTTCTCTTAAATGTATACATGTCTTTAAGGAACTTGGCAGAGGTCAGAATTTGCTTAATAGCCTCAAAAGATTGACCTTAACTTGCTTAAAGGGTTCAAGAATGCCCTATCTTTGACTATCTTTCTTGGAAGGGGATGGTGCACTAAAAGATCAAGGATAAGGTACCCTAGGTTCATAGGTGATAAAAGGCTTAGACAATTTGATGGGAGGGGATGTCTCTTTCTTATTTTCTTTCTCTTCCTTTTGGCAATTCTCAGTGGACAATTTGTTTCTCGTTTTCTTATGATTTCCTTTCTCACTCACTTCAATATCTACTTCCTTGTCACTCCTAAAAACCATAACATCTTTGTCATGTTCATGATTTTTACTAGTCGGGATCTTTAAAGGGCTACTAAGAAGCTTAACCTTCTCTCTCCCTCCTCAAGCAGTGGTTAGTTGCATAAGTTGGGTTTTCATTTTTGCTCTAGACTGTGAATGAGAATCTACCATGTGCATTTTTGATTCCAAACTTTGAGCTCTAGAATCCATGATGTCCATTTTAGAATTCCCAGGTTGCACATGATTAATCAAGGTGGTTAAGCTGGACTTTAGACCTTGCATTCTAAATGTCAAATATGAGCTCTCATATGGAGTTTATGATTAACCCAGGTCCACGGGCTGACCTTGGGAGTTCTCAACTCACTATGACCTCCACCAAAAGTTAGGATGATTCGTCCATCCTACATTGAAAGTGTTAGAATATGTGTTATTGTGAAGAGGATATCCTTGTGTAATATTTACATGTGCAAGCATATTTTTAGAATGATAAGTGGAAAATGTGTAATCAACTGATGAATATGTCAGACTTGCATATATAGAACAAACATCGTGCATAGAAGAAACATTCACTCGCATGCGGTTCATAGATAACAATTAATCAAACTTTTGTGATAGAGCATCAACCTTAGAAGATAAATCAACAACATGTGGCACTTCATATACACCATTACCTCTTAATTTTCTAGGCATATCAAATTGGGAAGAGGAAGCATGTCATTGTGCAGTTTCACTCAAATGCTCAAATAATGCCCAAGCTTCATTATTAGTTTTGCAAGGAAAGTTTCCACCATAAAATTCCTCAACTCTTTGTCTATTATGCTCATCCCAGCCTGGATAGAAACTCTATATAAGCTGCCATATAGGGACCTAATGGTGATGATGGAGATCCATCCATGACCATGAATACCTACCCTCAAGGTGGTCCAAAACAATCAGATTCAATGGCTAAAGTGCAAAAAACATGCCTAGTTTGCCTTAGTCATTTTCAGCCTTCATCCTGTTTTCAGCCCATGCACAAGCTTGGTTTTGTGCACCTTCTTACGTGACTTTCCAATGGGTATGATTGGGATGCAGGAGGCCTAACTTTAATTTTAAGATGTGCTCTTTCCAATAAGACCAGTTACAAGTCATTTGGAGGTCATTTGCTACTCAAATCAGCCGTTAAAGTCAAGTGCGCAAAACTGTTTTAGTTCTGCCCAGTTCTGGAAATGGGTCTGTTTGAACGACCAAAGCTCCTCCATTTGGACTGAAACTTTTATGGCTTGAAAGTACATTAAAAATATTATCAAGTGGCCATAAAAAAACTCAGCCAAATTACACACATAAGGAGCTATTAACCAGCAAATTAAGGGAAGAAAATCCCTTTTACCCCGGGTGCAAATAGCCGGCTGTCCTTTTGTCTTTTGAGGTGATTTGCTTCAATCAAAGTACTAACCCACTTGCAAATGATTTGAGTAAAGTGCCAAGCTGCTGATTAAGGTCTCCTAAGCTCCCAAGGTCGACACCTAAGCCTCAAGATCAACAATGAAGAGGTGTCAAGCCACGGTTTAATCTAACCGTTTTTGATGTTGTTTTGATTTCCGGGTTTTAGCCTAGTTTAGCTTCTAATTTGACTTTGTAAGCTGAATGCTTGTGTTTAGGAGGATTATAAGACCTCCCTTGCTGCCTTGTATGTTCAGTTAGTTGAAGCATTTGAATGAAGTTGAGCCTTTGCTCCTTTAAACTCTCAAAACTCTCTTCTAGCTTATCTCTATCTTTGGCCGGGTAGGGCGGTGATCTAGCAAGAGTCTTAACCTCTCTTTGGTGGTGTTTCTGCACCCAAGGAGTTGTTAAGAGCTCTAGTACTAAACTTGGTGGTGTTTCTGTATCCAAGTGAGGTGCTAGTTTCGGTTCT
>NCQT01109960.1:0-10380 GCA_002740465.1 Stenocereus thurberi
TCGGACACCACAAATTCACCCCCCCTCTTGTGGTTGTGTACTCTCGAAAGCAACAATTTTCAATAAATTCATATCCTTGAAATTGTCCTAATAAATACTTTTCAAAGGTCCAAACACCATGCCCAATGGAAGTTCCAAGATTTCTTTTTTCATCCACTTCTATTAAATTTCTTAACGCTAGAGATATTCCACTATACTAATTTAGTACATTTCCTTATAGAGAATATATTATTAAATTGTAGATAGCATTAACATCTCTATCTTCTGCAGCATAAGTTGGTTCTTGCATTAAAGATAGTATCGTAGAACTTCTCCAAGTGTCTAGAGCCACTCTTTTATCAGTTATACAATCTATATTTGAAAAATATCCCCATGCAGGCACTGGTTCTAAAAGGAAAGGATTTTTTGTTTAAATTCTTCATTTATAGTACTCATTTTCATTGGAGGTCTTCTCTTATTTTCAAAGTTAGCAGTTTAGATTGGTTCTAAAATGATTAGAAGGTTCTCCAGTTTCATAATTATTCAGATTGTTACTTCCTACACTTCCTGTGTGTGTTCCTGCTTGCATGTTTACTTGTTCTACTAGTTCAGTTAATTGGAGATTTTCAAAGTCATTTAATAATTCTTCAATAGCTTTATTATATTCTCCCATTATTGGCTACTTTCTGCCTCTTCTTGTTTTTCTTTGGCTTTTAGTAAATGTCTTTCTTCTATAGTTTTTTGAATTACTTCTTCTTGTTCTTTTAAAATGTTATTTTGATATCTTTTAATATGTTTGGCATTATCACTGTTGGGGTTGATTTTATTGAGAAGTTTAATTTTTATCGGAGTATATTCTCTTTTTCGTTTAGGTTTTAACATTCTTTCAAAAGTTAAATTTATAAGTTACATCTGCATTACTAATTGTTTAATAGAGTTATTTATTTCTCTACTTGTATCTTTTACTGCTTTTAGTTCACTCTCTAGTTGCAGAAAGCTCATTTTTTATTAATCTTCATCATTAAACAAGAATTTCGTCTCAAATTGATCTAAGTTATTATCAACGTTGTTGTCTATATTTTCATAAATTTCGAAATAAGTTCTTTTTCCTTCTTTATAAATTAAAAGGTCTAGTCTGTCTTCATTTAACCAAATTATTTCTTTAGAGCTATTATTTTTTGTTAGTTGTTCAATTTTTTGCATATAAAATTTTTCTTTTTGTATTATTTCTTTTTTCGAAAAAGTTTTATGTAAGTCGAGAACAGATTCACAGTTTCTTTGAGTCATGATTTTTATATACAAAAAATTAAACAACTAACAAAAAATAATAGCTATAAAGAAATAATTTGGTTAAATGAAGACAGACTAGACCTTTTAATTTATGAAGAAGAAAGAAGAACTTATTTAGAAATTTGTGAAAATATAGACAATAACGTTGATAACAACTTAATTCAATTTGATACGGAATTCTGGTTTAATGATGAAGATTAATAAAAAATGAGCTTTCCACAACTAGAGAGCAAACTAAAAGCAGTAAAAGATGAAATTAGAGAAATAAATAACTCTATTAAACAATTAATAATGCAGATGCAACTTATAAATCTAACTTTTGAAAGAATGTTAAAACCCAAACAAAAAAGAGAATATACTCTGATAGAAATTAAACTTCCTGATAAAATTAACCCCAACAGTAATTATCCTAAATAAATTAAAAGATATCAAAATAACATTTTAAAAGAACAAGAAGAAGTAATTCAAAAAACGATAGAGGAAAGACATTTACTAAAACCAAAGAAAAACAAGAAGAGGCAGAAAGTAGTCAATAATGGGAGAATATAATAAAGCTATTGAAGAATCGTTAAATGACTTTGAAAATCTCCAATTAACTGAACTAGTAAAATAAGTAAACATGCAAGCAGGAACACCCACAGGAAGTGTAGGAAGTAACAATCCGAATAATTATGAAACTGGAGAACCTTCTAATCATTTTAGAACCAATCCAATCCCTAAGAATAAATATACAGCTAACTTTCAAAATAAGAGAAGACCTCCAATGAAAATGAGTACTATAAATGAAGAATTTAAACAAAAAAATCCTTTCCTTTTAGAATCAGTACCTGCACAGAGATATTTTTAAAATATAGATTGTGTAACTGATAAAAGAGCAGCTCTAGACACTTGGAGAAGCTCTATGATACTATCTTTAATACAAGAACCAACTTATGCCGCAGAAGACAGAGATGTTAATGCTATCTACAATTAATAATCTACTCTCTGCAAGAAAACGTACTAAATTGGTATAATAGAATATCTCTAGCGCTAAGAAATTTAATAGAAGTGGATGAAAAAAGAAATCTTGGAACTTCCATTGAACAGGGTGTTTGAACCTTTGAAAAATATTTACTTGGACAACTTCAAGGATATGAATTTATTAAAAATCCAAAATTAAACAGACTAGAGGGCAAAAAAGAAGCTTTATACAAACTTACCAATTTAAGAATCTGTAACTTATACAATTATTAGAGTTTCTTTTGTGAATTTGAAAAATATTACTATGAGCTTTATGATTCTACAGAAAATCAAGAGCTTTATATCCAACTTTTATTAAATAAATTTTCTCATCCACGGAATAAATACTTTTCAGACAAGTTTGAAATATACTCAAAACATCCGTCTATTTTTAGATCAGTAGCCGTAGTTTAGACTCTAATAAACAAAAAAATAATGTAACTTTGTTTACAAGAAAGTAGAAGAAGATATATTAAAGAAGTAACTCTTTGCTATGAAGATGTAAAAGAACCAGGACAATGGCTGTGAAAATTATCCAAATTTTAGACCTAAAAGAAAAAAAACTCCAAAACAGTATACCAAGGAAACTACTCCTAGAAAAACTCCAAAGAAAAAATTCTCTAAAAAGGGAAAATTTTCAACTGAAAGAACAAAGACTGAAAAAGCAAAAACTGAAAAATCAGTAAATAAACCACAAAAAACTAGTAAATATTTTCAACACGAAAATTTAACTCAAGAAAACTTTAACCCATAGAATAGATATTATAAAAGAAATAAAAAAATCTACTACTTGTCAATGTTAGAATTGTGGAGAAATAAGACATAAATCTATTGACTGTAACAAAAGAAAAGCAAATATAGTAAAACTCTTTTCAGAAGAATTTGAAGAAATTCAAGATGAACTTTATCCAATAACCACTAATATACATGAAGCAATTTCGAGTTGTTATGAATCTATTAGCTCAGAAACTGAAACAAGTACATCAGAAATAGAAAGTTCTTCAGATACAGAAGATGAATACTAAAGAAACATAAATTATTCAACAACAAGAACAGAAAACGAATGAAAATTACATAGGAATAATTACTTTCAATCAAAAACTTTATAAAAAAATTATAGCAACTAATTTGTCTCTAAAAGATTCTCGAAATTTCATAAAAAAACTAGATGATCTTCTAACTCGAAAATTAATAATATATTTTAAGCTCTATATTATAGAACAACCTATTAAAATTCAGCATTTGTAAGGAAATATAAGTTAAGATTAATGACTTAAGAAATAATTGATAGATTCTCAGCAGAAATTCCCACTAAAGATAGAAAACTAATTAAGTATATTTATTTACAAGGAATACAAATTGCGGTAAATGTATACTTTAAAGAAGGTATTAACTCACCTATAATTTTATCATCACATGATCAAAGATTCCGAAATATACAGAACAGCTATCTAGGAATATTACAAGGTAATCAAATCTACAAAAAATTAATGTTTGAACGTTATCCGAATTATTCTGTTACTCTTCAAAGTAAAAATATAGAAGACACTTTAAATTTGCAATTTAAACTCTTAATAGACATTGGATTACAACCAGGAAATGATACGTTATCCTTCTATTATAGAGGCTTATACATTTTTTCAAATACTAACTTTTCAATAAAAGATGTAAAACAAACAGGAAAAATAACTGTCGATCTAATCTTTTCAACTATCAACACTATTATCTCTCCTCCGATGCAAGAAGCCAAAATACCTGCATTAACAGACTTTTAATTAGTTGAAGAATACGAAGCATCAACTAGCTATCAGGCACCTAGACTTTCTTATACTGAAAAAGGAATAAGAGTAGCTAATCAACCTGTTTTAACATGAAGTTATAGTACAACAACTATACCCACGTTTACACCTCTATTATTAACAACTAAGCGTACTGGCACGTACAAAGTAAAGTTAGACTATTTTAATGGACAAACATGGATCTCTAATGAAATCCTTATAGATACAGGAGCATCACAGAGCCATTGTATATCATTACCCATAGCAGTCTCAGCATAATCAGAATATAACTCTGTTACTTATAATAGTCAGAAAGCAAGTCTAAATCAAATCTCTAGAATAATGATGAAAACCCTTAATTCTACTCTATTAGAATTTGATTGCTACATTGATCATTCAATTAAAAATGAATTTTACCATATACTCTTAGGAATGAATTTCCTTGACCAATATACAAACCATGTGATTGGTCCTACTCAGATAACTCTTATGACTCAACACACTATCATTATTTTTGAATGCCTAGGAAGCAATTTGAAATACCTATTTTATATATATATACATGTAACGGTCAAAGACCTAGACATCACTACTACTGCTTTGAGTGACACAGGATCCGAAATAACTTTCTTTCAGGACTTTTTACTTCCCAAATGGGATAAACTCCCAAATGATCATAAAATTAGAATCAAAGTTGTTCATTCTATTTCTACCTATTTAGATTTGGTTCAGAACAATATTTTCGTTATTTTAGGTAACAAGATCCTTACAATACCCACAGTTTTACAGTATAACTCTAGTTATGATATCTTATTAGGAAATAATTTCCTAAAATAATTTGCCAAATTTACGCAAACTCCTTATACGTTCTATTTAACCACAAAATGTGGTCACACCTTAAAAATACCAACTCTAAAAAACAACCTTACAGAGTGTGTGCGAAGCATAGTGGGCATGGTTATAAACAACTCGCACTTCAAATACAACCGCAAGAACCTATTTTTATAGTTAATATAATTAAGAACGATGACCTCTCAGCAAAACTTAAAAGAATCTATTCTGAAAACCCATTATAATTTTAAAAATCTGAACATCCTCGAGCTAAGATAGAACTAATACAAGAAATCTATATCAAAGAAAAACCAATGTTATACTCTGAAGATGATATCAAGGAATTTTCTATACAAATAAAAGAACTACTTGAAAAAGGACTAATCAAACCATCTAATGGAGCATACTCTTTTTCAGCCTTTATGGCAGTTAATGAAGCCGAAAGAAGAAGAGGAAAGGCTAGAATGGTTATTAATTATAAAAAATTAAACCAGTTTACAAAAACAGATAACTATTTTTTACCCAACAAAGAAGTATTAATTAATCTTGTGAAAAATAGAAAATTCTTCTCAAAATTTGACTGCAAATCTGGTTTTTGGCATA
This sequence comes from Stenocereus thurberi, assembly GCA_002740465.1. Classification (NCBI taxonomy): domain Eukaryota; kingdom Viridiplantae; phylum Streptophyta; class Magnoliopsida; order Caryophyllales; family Cactaceae; genus Stenocereus; species Stenocereus thurberi. The sequence goes on from NCQT01109960.1 coordinate 5,481, forward strand.
TTAAAATGAAAGAAACAAGTATTAAATATACAGATTTTAATACACCTCAAGGCTTTTATGAATGGATTGTTATGCCATGTGGACTAAAAAATACACCAAGAATTTTTCAACGAAGAATGGATGATGCCTTTAAACATCTTAATAGTTTTCTTGTTGTCTATGTAGATGATATTTTAATAAGTTCAAACACTCTTGAAGAACATCGAGAACATCTCAGCACATTTCTAAAAATAGCTATTAAAGAAGGCATTTGCCCAAGTGAGAAAAAAGTTGTAATTAAAAAAGAGAAAATTGAATTATTAGGATTTGAAGTTGGCACAAATGGAATCAGCTTACAACTTCATATCTCTAAAAAATCATAGAATATCTAGACCAACTGCGAACAAAGAAACAAATTCAAGGTTTTTTAGGACTATTAAACTATGCTAGTTCTTATATACCAGACCTAGCAAAAAAAAAAAAGATTTGCAAAGCCTACTTAGAAAAAAAAAATACTCTTGATTGGACAGAAAAATACGCAGAAATTGTGAAGAAATTAAAAGAAGAATATTAACAACTTCCCAATCTTAGACTCCTAGAACCAGAAGATAACTTAATTCTTCAAACAGATGCATCTGACAAAATATGAACAGCAGTTTTAAAGACAGATTTAAATGAAATTTGTGGTTATCATAGTGGAATCTTTTCTAAACGTGAAGAAAATTATAATACTATGGAAAAAGAACTATTAGCAATTATTAGAGGAATTACGAAATGAAGACTCTTTTTATTACCCAAGCCTTTTAAGGTTTTAACAGATAATCAAGCAGCTACTACTTTTGTCAAACAAGCTTTAGACAATGGACCTCATATAAGAAAATTGCATCGATGGTAACTCTTTTTATCTCAGTTTAATGCTGTGTATGAACATGTTGCAGGTAAAAACAATTTTATTGCAGAGTATTTAATAAGAGAACATGAGTTCAAGGGACAAAAGGCAAAGCACCAATAGAACAAGTGGACAACACCTAGCTAATCCAGAACTTTGAAGATATTCTTATCAATATTAACGAATACTGTGAAGCTATTAATGGAAAAATTGAAGTCATTGAGGAAATCATTGTAGATCTCCGAGCCGATCTTAGAAAAGCTCGAGAACTAACAACATATTTTCATCGAATTATTGAACAGCTGAAATTGAACTCTTCAAAGATGGATTTGAACAAAGCCCAATATGAACTCTCTAAACTCTCATTTCGACTAAATCAGAAAAACGCTTCAAACCCCCTCTCTGAAGAAGAGAAAGAGAAGCAACAATTAAAAACTAAGCTATTAGCTTCAAGACCAGCTATTCAAAATACTGGCATTCGAACTATTGATCTATCGGACTCTTTTTACAAGAACTATTATGAAGTAACATTGCTTGCTTATGAGAAGATCTCTGGTTTACCTAAACTTTACTATGACCCAAGGGATTCGCTTTTTTCCAGAATCCTCGCCTTCAACAAAGCAAACCCCGATATTATTTTTGAACTCTTTACTTATGGTTATTTAAATTATCTTTACCCAAGCCTCAACCTCATTGAACTATAAAATTTCCCAGCCAACTTCAAATATGCTATTAAGCAATTCAGCAAAGGATATATTTGCCTTCACATCTTTACTATCCCCCCTGAAAAAGACGCAGATACTATTTATTCCTCCATCCATCTAGTTGAAATTTCTCATGTCAATGCTAAACAATCTATTGCAGCTGAGAAAAACAAACGTTACAAACTTCCCAGCTGTTATATATCTTGGATTAATTATAAATGGTCTACTAGAGCCCTATTTATCAAATGCCAGAGCGAAAAGTTAATGACCAAAGGAGCAAGAACTCTTTACTATAATGACAACCTCATCCTTGTTACCAGTCACGGAGCAAAAAACATTTCTATTGATGAGCAACTTTTTGACTTCAACTATTCTCTAGAACCCAAGAAATTTTCAGGCAGCACAGCTATACGCAACAAGTTCGCTGAACTTTACAAAGTTGCAAAGGACAAAGAAGAAAAGCATATTCGACTTTCCCAACCATCATGTGAAACACAAGGGGTCACAACCTTATCGACTCTTATCTCCGCCGACACAACACGATAATGAACATGAAGCAACCTTATCAAGAACAATGAAGCGTTATCTGTAAAGCTCAGCTTTTAGTTGGCAATCTTATCTTTTTAGATTTCCTATGATGTAAGCACTTATGCCATAGCGCACCCCCTTCTTCTATAAATAAGTTAGCCGATTTCAGTAGAGGGTATCGGCATTTGTAAGAAAGATAATCTCTTGGTAAGATATCTCTCAAAAAAAATTGTTCTAATTTCCTCCATTTAGGGAAATGAGAAAAATTATCAATGAAATAAAAGAGAAATTTTTTCTCAAAACTTTGTGTCAATAATTCTGTTATTATAACTTTGATCAAAGAGAGAGTACTACTAAAGAGAAGGAGAAGGTCTGAACGAGTAGGTAAGTTTCGCGTCAGGGTAGAGTAAGACGTGCACGAAGGAGTAAGACAGATCTAACTCTTGAAGGTATAATCTCTTTGATTCAATCTTGTTTTAATAGGATTATATAATATTGTTTAAAGTTTCATTTGATAATCTAGTATTCGAGTACTGCTGTTAAAATTTGATAGATCTCTTTGAGTGAATCACCTAATTAATTCAACAAATGATTTTACCGCTTTTTCCATAAAAACCACCCGACCTATCTATAAATGGTATCAGAGCGTAGAACTTGAACAAAGTAATTATAACTAAAGTATCACTTGTAAACAATGGATTTATTTAAAAATAAATTACAATCTAACTTCAAAGTAGACAGAGATGGTAACTATTTAGCAGGTCAAACTTTTAATTTACCTGAAATAAAATACTATACGCAAGAAAGAGCATGGGATTATTTATGATCTTTTGATTGAACTCCCAGAAATATTAGACAAAACCTATTAAATCACTATAAAAACATATTAAATTATCTATCAACCATACCTGAAATGATTCATCCCATAATTATAAATTTATTAAAAGATAATATTACACTGCTAGAAGTAACTTTTGGATATACAATATGGTATCAACCAAATATGAACATGAACTGCTTGCAAATAATATAGCACACCGATGAAGAACCATAATAAAAAACAACACCACAAAATAATTTACAAAAGAAATACAACCTAGCAAGGGCAAACTTGTAAAAGCAACTAATAAAACAAAAACCTATTTTGTCATAGGTAACCTATTTATTCATCGGTGACCTATTTAACAGCCTTAAAAGAAATGGTTGCAATGACTTTTCTAATACCATTCAACTAATGAATTTTTTAATACCATTTCACTAATAATTGCATCAATGATTCAACATCGGAATCTCCAATTAAAAGTGAACACGAAGACAAAGAGAGAGCAAGGGTGTAGCCACAAATGAATCAACTTCATTCAGCACAAGCCAAAATTACATACACGTGATTTTAAGACCATATGCTCTTCTTAATATCTTTGCCTTGACATGAGCTTTAGTTAATTTCTCAATTCACTCAACTATATGCCGCATTTTAAAATAATTAAAAATTTGTTACCAGGTCTTAGGCGGGTCTTGGTCGAGTTTGGATCTCAATTTTTCTTACTCAAATTCAAACCCGACCTATGACCACTCAGTCTCATTCCCTCAAGACCCATGAAGCCCAATTGATTAGACTCATATCCTCTAGTTTGTGGTGGGCTTAGTATATTTGGGATGGGTTAAACTCATTGTCATCCTTAACTAGTACTGCAACTCATCCATATTTTTTGTTGTACATTGCAACGAATAAATACACAAATTTGTGAAACAAACTTAAAACCTCAATATGTATGTCTTTTCGCATGTGCTTTGTGTGAAGTGTACGTGGCTCCTATACATACACATGTGCAATATAATTTTCAGTATTTTGGGGAGTAGGCAAATACGTTCCTTGTATATTGTTCGTATCATACGTAAGTAACAAAATCAATCATGCATTTTGTACTTTTATTAGGGTACATATATATGGGAACTTTGTAAGCTGTAGTACATATGATGACATGAAGCTATGGCATAGCTGCATGCATGGAAATAGTATTTTTTATTCTTTTGTCTATTATAGTGCTCTTTATCTACTCCGATCTGAAAATAATTATCCTCTTGGAAATTTTGGTTTGTCTCATTTTGACCTTCATACTTCCTTTTTTGTCACTATAATATGATTGTCTACTTCTACCCTTATTTAAAATTCAATAGACAACTTAAATATGGTAGACAAATTTAGTACCACATTAAGATAATGTGAAATTTAGATAAGTAATCAATAGTTCCATATCTTTCTCAAAAAAAAAAAAATGTATCAATTATAATTTGTTTAATGATAAATATCTTGTTACAAGATACATACTAAATGTTTTGTTTGAACTTAAAACTCATATTATAATGTATTAAATTTTAAAAAAGGGCAGGATTGAATAGTAGAAGGATGTTACAACTTATAAATTCTAAAAAATCATCTTTTATCCATAATTTCACTTTTAAAAAATCACACGTGGGATATATCTTCGCAAATAGAGCTGATCCGATTGGAATATCATCCTATATCTGTTAGCATGGTCAACAAATATTTAAATTTTACCATTCATAATGGATTTAGATATTGGAAAATTTGGTAAAATTTGATGCTAAGACAACATATTTAAAAGGTGTCTTGTTACAAAAATATGTACAATCACCAACAATTCAGAGCTGGAGGGAGTGTTAATTTATTTTGAAAGCATATCACATCTAGGCCTCGGAAATATGATCAATTATGAAGCCCAGCTTATTACACGTGAAGCTTCAAGTCAGCCCAAAAGCCCACCCTTAACTGAGCAAA
>NCQT01110030.1:18675-30737 GCA_002740465.1 Stenocereus thurberi
GGTAATTAAACTAAGTTATTTTTGCTAATGTAAAAGACTAAGATATATAGAATTATTATCATTTAAAACCTAGCTACTAATTGTTTACATGATCAAAATAAGCAATTGACTCCTTAAAAGCCCCAAATGACATGATAAAATTAGTAAACCCAAACCAAAAATCTAATATTCTATTATCTATTACCTTAAGGCAAAATTAAACAACATATAAATTAAAGACCAAGGAACATAGAAGCAATGCTTAATTCATAAGGGAATCAATTATGACCTACGTAACTCTCTAGAATGAAAATAGTATTAAAAAATAAAGAGGAATGAAGATAACAGCCCAATACTTGCCTCCCATCAAATTGAGAGCTAGGAACCAAAGANNTAGGTTAAACCGATGACTCAAAATAAGCCAAAGGTAATGTGTCTCTACCTTGAGGGACATCTGCAGGAATCTCGTACTCCACCTTCTCACTAACATCTTCCTAATTACCTGTAGAAATAGACTCTTTTCCAGGTGAATACATAACAATTTCATTGAAGGTTATATCCCGGTTTTGAATGACCTTCTTGGAGTCAGGATACCACAGCCGGCATCCCTTAGATTCAGATGCATAACCTAGAAACATGCACTTGACAGCCCGAGGGGCTAACTTCCCGCTGTTAACATGTGCATAGGCAGAGCGTCCAAATACTCACAGAATATAACAGTCAATAGGATTACCTGACTAGACTTCTTCTAGAATTTTGAAGTCAATAGAGAAGTGTGGAGAACAGTTCACCAAATAACAGATCATTGAAACAGCCTCTGCCCAGAAATTACGATGATGCCACAAATTAGCGATGGAGAGCATACAGCAGGCTCTTTCAGGTAGAGTCTGATTGATACGTTCTGCGACTCTATTTTGCTGAGGCTTTCCGGCTAGGGTCTTATACCTGGTGATACCCTAAGTGGCATAGAGCTTGTTGAAATCAGACTCACAGAACTCAAAACCATTGTCAGTCCTGAGTTTCTTTATCTTTCTCCCTGTCTAGTTCTCTACGAGGGCTTTGAATTTCTTGAACATGGGAAAATCCTTGTTTTCTGCCTCAACAAATAAACCCAGACTCTTCGAGAAAAATCACGTACAAAGGTCAACATATAATATTTTCCTCTAATAGAAGGAATTCTAGACAGACCCCATAAATCAGAATGTATATAGTCAAGGGTACCTTTAGTATGGTGAGTAGCAGGAGAAAAATTGACTCCCTTTTGTTTCCAAAAACACAATGATTGCAGAAATCAAGTTTTCCCGTACCTTCGCTATCGTGTAGACCTCATTTGCTTAGAATGGTCATTCCCTTCTCACTCATGTGGCCTAAGCGAGCATGGCACAATTGAGTAGAATCTGCTTCGGATGAGGGGGTGGTAACTGCAGCAAAACTAGTCACTGTGGAACCTTGGAGTATGTAGAGACTCCCACGTCTTACTCCTTTCATAAGAACCAGTGCATCTTTGAAGATCTTTAGGGCTCTACCTTCAGCAGAATACTTGCACCTATTGGATTCGAGGGTACCAAGTAAGATAAGGTTGTGCTTTAAGTCATGAATGTGACATACATTGGAAAGATTCCTCAGTACACCGCCTTGGGTCTTAATATAAACAGTGCCAATGCCTGCGACACTATGTTGGGCGTTATTGCCCATGAGAACGACACCTAAATCCAGCGGTTCATATGTTGAACACCAGTCCCCATGGGGACACATATGATAGGTGCAGCCAGAATTCATAACCCACTCAGTAGCACCTCTGCTGTCAGTTGTGGTGACTAGTAAGACATCACCATCTAACCCAAAGTCAATAACTACAGCTTCAGCAGACTAACTACTCTTCTCTTCTCGTTCCTTCTTGTTCTTCAGTTTATAACATTATGCGGCCGAATGCCCTGGCTTTCTGCAGTATATGCAGAATTTGCTGGATTTATGCCCTTTTGACTTCGATCTGGAGTTTCTCCTATTTGTACCCTCCTTTTCAGAGGATGTTCCTCTTACAAACAAACCTTCTTCTTTGTCATCAAAACGCCATTCAAGATCAAACTTTTCTTTGGATAGTAAGTAAGACTTAACATCCTCAAAAGATAAAGTGTCATTGTTGCTATACAACAAAATTTCCTTGAAGTATTTATTAGAGGAGGACAAAGAGACAACCAACAATATAGCCTTATCCTCATCCTCAATCTTTACATTCATACTTTGCAGATCAATTAGAATTGAGTTAAAATCATCAAGATGTTATTGTATATGAGTACCTTCTGTTATGGAACAGGTGTATAGACATTCCTTGATATGAATCTTGTTTGCAAGGCTTTTCATCATGTATGAGGACTCTAGTCGAAGCCAGAGTTTCATCGTGGTAGTTGCATCGAGAACTTCACGGAGCCAGGCACAGCTGAATCGTCGAGAGGGCCTTCTCATCAAGCTCCTTCCACTGGTCGTCTGACATGATTTTCGATTTCTTCTTCTTTCCCCCAATAGCTTTTTTCAACCCATTTTGGTTGAGAACGGCCTTCATCTGGACCTTCCAAATGTTGAAGCTCATCTTGCCATCGAACTTAGGGATATCGAACTTCGTGACTATTGCCATTCTAAACCAAGCACTGATACCACTTGTTAATTAGGATCCGTTAGAATTGAACGAACAACAAAGTACTCATAAGAACAATAATAAAAACATGATAAGGGAAAATAGAACAAAACAACACCAAGGATTATGTGGAAACTCAAAATGAGAGAAAACCACAAACGGTGATGAGCAATGAATCCACTATGAGATAGGAGAGTATAAAACTGATCTCAGAGCGATGTGCTCTAGGAAGAGATCAGAAAGTGATTACAAATCACTGAGAACACTCTCTCACAAAATAGGAATAGTAAACCTCAGCTCGTATGGATGCTTGTGTTTATGTGTTTTTCGGATGATTATTAGAGCCTAGGCTAGGCCCTTTATATAGGATTTAGAGGTATAAGGATGCAAAAATCCTATGAGCAACCCTAGCCGCCAAAAGGATGAAACCCTAGCAACTAAGCACGGAACTTCATCAAATCTTGGCCACGGTCCGCAACCCAAACTCCTTGAAATTCGTGATAGATCTGCATAGCTGATTTTGGGCCATTAAACCCAACAAGACAGCAGGGTGCAACAGAGGGTCTGGAGTAGCATATATAGTGTAGGCAGAAAAGGAGATACCGAGATAGACTGAAGCTAATGCACGACGTGTAACCATACCAAGGCTTTCAGCATAACAGTTATAGAAGCTGCCCACCCTCATTGAGACCCCAAAAACTGTGGTGAAAAATTGTCAGGTAAAAGCGAGTAGTTACCCGATAGTGGGGCTTTGTATCATATGACTGGAGATTTGAGTAAGTTGGCACAAGCATATGATACCCACCCGATTATTGTAAATATGCCCAATGGCCAACATAGCATAGCCACTAAGCGTGGCACAGCTCAGCTCAACTCAAGTATTGTCCTTCATGACATTTTATATGTGCCTAATTTAACTCGCAATTTAATTTCTATTGTGCAGCTTATAAATGAGTTATTTTGCACGACAACTTTCGCTCACAAATTATGCGTGATACAGGACCATTCTATGAGGAGCATATTGCAGTGGGTAAACAAAGAAGAAAGGTCTTCTTCTTCACGGACATCCGGCCAGGAAATGTTCAAGTTAACAAGGTGACTACATATGAGCTGCGACATCAAGGCTTGGACATCCTAGTCAACAAGTTATGACTCTATTATCAAGTAGCATTGGTAATTCCAATAATAAGAAAAGTGTGGATGGATGTGATGTGTGCTTTAGGGCTAAACAGACTTGTATGATTTTTCCTATTAGTAATAATAAAGCTTCAAAATGTTTTGATCTAATACATTGGGACATTTGGGGCNTATCAAGTTGTGTCCTTGTGTGAGGCACACTACTTACTAGCCATTGCTGAAGATGCTAGTCGAGGCACTTGGGGTAGTTTTGATGGGAAAAAAAAAGTGGAGCTTCCAAATTGCTTAAAAATTTTTGTTCCATGGTCAAGACCCAATTTGGCATGTGTTAACACAATACGAAGTGATAATGGGGCGGAATTTACCTCTAGTCCTATGCAAAAATTTTATGGGGAACAAGGCATAATCCATCAAACAAGTTGTACAGATACCCCTCAACAGAATGGTAGGGCTGAAAGGAAGAACAAACATATACTGAATGTTGGTAGGGCTCTTCGGTTTCAAGAAAACCTTTGATTAGAATTTTGAGGAGAATGTGTTTTAACAGCAATATATCCAATAAATACATCTCCCACATCCACCTTATGTGGAAAGACTCCCTATGAGATACTTTTCCAAGCTAGACCTACGTATGAGTATATTAAAGTGTTTGGCCTCTTATGCTATACTCAATGATATCAACAACAGAAGGATAAATTTGCTGAGCGTAGTAGAAGATGTATATTTGCAGGCGACCCCTTTGCTCAAAAGGGATGGAAGGTTTACGATCTAGAAACGAATGAACTATTTGTAAGCCAAGATGTTATCTTCAATGAAGATGTATTTCCTTATTTATTCAAGAAGAAAAGAAGAGTATGGGTTGGCAAAATTTGGATGCTCCATCTAACTGTAAAGAAGACCATGAGCTGCAGTAAATATCTCAGCACCATGATGATTCTAGGCTGTCTAATATCGAAGAAAATTCAGAGGCTCAGATTGATGAGTCCACGAATAAGCAAGGACGGGACGATGACACTAGACCTACTGAGAAGAATGTGAATGACAGGACTGGTGATGCAGTAGCGCTTACTGGACCTAGCATNNNAGAGGATAAGGGGAGCAGTGACCTTCAGACTGATATGGGCTGAAGTCAGCGTGATAGGTAAGCATCAAAGCACTTAAAAGACTACTTGTGCTATGCTGCTTGCTCAAAAGAGGCCCCTTCTTCAAGCCCACTTCAAAAGGTTTCTTTAGGTGAACCTTATCCTGTAGTGAATTATGTTACCTGTGCTAAATTCTCTAATGCGTATCGAAATTATCTTGCTGTTATTACCAAAGTTGTTGAGCCTAGGTATTTTCATGAGGCTGTGAAGGATGTCAAATGGAGAGACACTATGATAAAGGAAATTGAAGCTCTAGAATTGAACAAAACTTGGACAATTGAAGACTTACCTCCTAACCAGAAACCCATAAACTGCAAATGGACATATAAAGTTAAGTACAATTCTGATGGAACGATTGAACGCTATAAGGCACATCTTGTGATTCACGAAGATGAGCATATTGAAGGATTTCACTACCATGAAACTGTTGCACCGATGGCCAAAATGGTAAGCGTTAGATGTTTCTTATCATTGGCCGTTGCAAAAGGTTGGGAGCTTCATCAAATGGACGTAAATAATGCTTTCCTACATGGCAATCTGGATGAGGAAGTCTTTATGACACTTCCTCCTGGCTTAAGAACATCTGCCTCTAACAAGGTTTGCAAACTCAGGAAGTCGCTTTATGGACTTAAACAGGCACCGCGTCAATGGTTTGCTAAATTGTCATCCAAATTGCTTGAATATGGTTTTATCAGATCATATGCATATTATTCTTTATTTACTTATCCGAAGGTTGATGTTTTTATGGCATTGCTAGTTTATGTGGATGATTTGGTGCTTACAATTTTTGTGCTATATCTTGTGTTGAGTTTAAGAAATATTTGAATAGTTTCTTTCATATTAAGGATTCGGGCTCTTTGAAATACTTCCTGGGTATTGAAGTAGCAAGAAGCCCGCAAGGTTTATTTTTGTGCCAAAGGAAATATGCCTTGGAGATTATTGATGAGTGCAGGCTTCTTAGATCAAAGCTGGTAGATTTTCCTATGGAGGCTAATCATAAACTAGCACTTGCTAATAGTCCCTTGATTGAGGATCCTACTTGATATAGGCGTTTGGCTGGTAGGCTTATCTATCTAACCATCACGCGACCTGAGCTATGCTATGCAGTACATGTCTTATCACAATTTATGCAAGCACCCAAAGAAGCTCATATGGAAGCTGCTCGACGTGTTCGGCATTATTTAAAAGGCAATCCAGGTCAAGGTTTGTTGCTCAAAGCTAATTCAGATTTGTCAGTTTCAACCTTTTGTGATTCCGACTGGGGCGAATCCACTCACTAGAAGATCTCTAACTAGATATTTTATTACTACTGGTGGATCGCCTATATCCTAGAAGACAAAGAAGCAAAGTACGGTATCCAGATCCTCAGCAGAAGCTGAGTATAGATCCATGGCAGTTGCAATTAGTGAGTTGATTTGGATCAAGTCTTTTCTGGCTTCTTTAGGCATATTCCTTGAAAAACCTATGAACTAAATTGTGATAATCAGGCAGCATTACATATAGCCAAAAACCATGTTTTCCATGAACGAACAAAACATATAGAGATTGATTGTCACTTCGTTCGGAAATGTCTTCTTTCCAAAGATCTTGAAATAGGATATGTTGCATCAAACAATCAGGTTGCAGATATCTTTATTAAAGCCCTGGGCAAGCAGCTATTTTAGTTCCTAAGATCCAAGTTGGGTATTGTTAATCCGTATACTCCAACTTGAGAGGGAGTGTTACGAATAAAATAATTTATTTATTTATTTCCTATTCTTGCGTAACTAGAATTTATCAAGTTACCAAACTCTTGTTTGGCTAGGAGAACTTAGGTGGCAAGACTCTTGATGTACATAATCATAGCGTGTGCACGCCACAAGGCAGATGAATGAAAGCTATTTCTCTGCACACATTCATTGGATTATTTTTCTTCATCTCATTGCTTGATTTCAGCGAATAGTAGAATTTCCATCAATTTCACATATACGAACATAGAGAGTGACTATGAGCATTTATGTGCAATTAGAATCCATTATGAGCAGTTTGAAGGGGTTAGCGGTTAGAAAATGTTAAAGCGGACATGTCTGGAAAATAATCCCTATCCGTTTTGAATAGAGATTTGAGGCTCCCCACTCCAGAATCCATGGGCAATACATGTTCATGCAAGTTGGGGGTTAGGAAAGGTTGTAGGGTATGATGTGGTGGTCAATAGACTTTTTTTTGGGTCAAATATGTCCTCAACTATATTTGTGGAAACTTGCAAGTCAGTTTTGAAAAGTTTATATTTGCAGCCAACTATCTTTTAGACAAAGATTACTAACGGATTTATTTTATCGTGTGCATATTTTCAACACTTACGTTAGCCCAAAATTTTCATCTCATTGTTTTTATATTTGTAGAGCTTTTCATAAGGAGCTGTAATTTTAAGTCTTGTAGCTATAATGAAATCTGAAGTAGGCTATAATGAAATCTGAAGTAGGATTCACGCCTTCTGGCAAAACAACAACGGAAAAAAAGTCCCTTTTTTAATCCTGTTTCCGTGCGAATGTAAAGCCAGCCAAGATACCCCATTGGGCTTTATCCACAAGTAGTCATTTTTGTTTTTTAAGCTTTGAAAATGATATTTATACTAAAATAGAGTACTAATACTTAAATCAGATTTTTTACTATGTCTAATCTCGTTAATTACAAAACGGTAGATTATAGAAAATTGCTTTTTTATCTGCTTAACTTCAGTCTTAATATTTGCTATAATTTGGCTTTTACTTCTAAAACTATATTAGTGATATAGCTTAATTGTGGCGCTACTAAAGTAGTTTTTGTGGTGAGTGTAAAATATATGAATAGTTAGGAGCTGGGCAATAAGATGATGATTCAAGCGTTAAACATATAGTTAATTAGCTTAAGTAACCAGTAATTAGCTTAATTATCTTAATTATTTCTGGTCACATGGCTCTGATACCAGATTAGTATTTACGAAAAGATCATCACATGCACAAAATTAAATTTTTTTAAAGTAAATTCTTAAGGATTGAGATAGAGTTTGTGAATATGAAAAGTTTTGGAAATTATCTATAAAGTTCAATACTGACTTATCCCCCAACAGTTTATTGCATAATAGTTCAAGTGTTCAGAAAATTCAATTTCAAACTTATGGGTTCTGAAAATTCATTCACTATATTTCGATGGTGTAGAAGGTAAGTAATTCTTGCTTGTGCTCATAAATATTGCTCAATCATCATATACAATAGGTTCAAATGCTTAATTTTGTTGTTAACTCACTCTGAATTGCTAACCTTAACCACTAGATTTAAATAAATAGAGTAGACAAAATTTAAGACTACCTCTATTACTTTGACTAACTTTAAGGTTACCTCTAAAAATATTGCAAACTAATAAAGGTCATATTGCAAGATACTTCTTAAATGTCTCATCTTGACTTAAAACTTATATTTTTATATCTTAAATTAAACAACAAATGATATATGATTAAAAAGGAACATCATGTTACATTCTATAAACTATGTGAAATTATTTTTTTTATTTATAATTTTCCACACGTATAAAACTATGTGTATCATACGTCTTTATTGATAAGATTAATTCGATCAATGTGTCATTTGTACTGGTTGGTGTAGCCAAGGAATACTTAAGATTAGCAATTCATGAGTGGTGGTAAATGTATTACCACAAGTCACTTTTGAAGTGTCTTTCCTTAGCCTAAATTAGGCCATAGTAGACAATAATGTTTTGGGTAGCGTTTAACATTTTGACCAAGTTAATACACTAATTAGTCAATTTTTAGTGTATGGTAACCTAGTGTTTAGACTAACATTTTATATAGTGTATAACGTTTCAAGCAGCATTTCTAAAAATGTAATCATATTAACTTTTGGCATTCAAAAGTAGCATTTTATTTTTTGGCCAAAAAATACACTTTGGAAATTCTAACTTTAGAAATTATCTACATCTTTTATGTTAATTTACATTAATCAGCTAGCTCAATTTCTAAATTTTCTGAATACATTTATTTCAATCATTCATCTAAACAGCTATTGGGTAATAGCTAAATTAAAAATATTGTCTGCTACCTCAACAACCATCCTTTACCTGAACCTCCATCCGTAAACAACCAATTTTGCTGAACATGAATGTATTAGATGGCTTAGAATATCCAAATTTTGAGTAGTTATGATTAGTTTGTGAACCTTTTAGCATCTACGCTTATAAGCGGAAAGAACACCCTAATCATACCAACTCTATCCATATATATATATAATCCACATGATTTTATAATTTGAAAAAATTATGGGTAAAAGATTAATTACACAATTTACAAGCTGTATACTATTCAATTATATCATTTTTTTCAATTTAATCGATGGTAAAGCACAATTTTCAACTCAAGATAGAATTTTTATAACAAGATATATATATCATGATTGTTGAAAATTTTGTATTTTAAATCATAAAACACACATTAATTTACATTAAGGTAAGACATTACAGAGTGTTTTGTGACAAACCAACGTCACCCATCACTCCAATTGAAACGTCTATACACAAGACAACTGACTGACTTTAGTAAGAAATACTAGTTGGCTTCAGCTTTAGCTCTCTGCTTTTCCCTTTGCTTTTTTGATGGTCACTTTGCCCTCAAACTGTGAAAATGGCAAGAGTTTAGTGCCCCTTTTACTTGTTTGCCCTTTTTATTTTATAGTGCACTGTGTGTATGTGTTTTCCTGGCCTCTTCCCTTTATTTTTCCACTCATTCTTGAAGAAGATTGTAGAAATGGAGGGAGATTGTGAAGAATGCAGGACATTGGAACAAAGCATCTACCAAACCCATTTTCAGTCCATCCATTTCTATCAAATTATGGGCCCTGATTTCCACTTTGAATCTGTAAGTTCCTTGCTCTTTTAAACCTTTGTTGCTTTGCATATCACTCTTAAGAAGGTGTTGTGAAATGTGATTTCTAAATCTTTCTGCTGCATATCTATTTTTATATCTAAGAACTAATTGTTCTTGAATTCAACTGCATGCTGGGTTTGTTAAAAAATAGCATGTATTGATAGGTTAGGAGAGTCATTTATGAATTGGATAAATGTAAGCGTGGGATAGGCATTGTGAGATTAAATTGCATCAAATTGATCAAATTTTTTGGCTCTCCATGTTCTTTATCTTACATAAGGTGCACTTCAATCATTGACAAATAACAAATTTCTCTAGTAGTCTTATCCATGTCACAAATTATGTTACCCTTTTGGTACTATTGTTAGGAGGTGGCCCAAAATTATTTTCCAACAACAAGCAAACTAGATAATCAGTTGATTGACCCAATTTTCTAGCGATTAGATGCAACCTCATTTGTGCAAAGTTTTTATGCTCTATGTTTTCATGCGGCCCATTTCCCAGTGGCTCAGTAGCAGTAGCGAGTCTTGCCTTCACACGCACTGCCCATTTTTAGCGAGGCCCAGTGGTCTCATCGTGTTTTGTTATTGCCTCATGTGAGTAAGGAAGACACGTTGCCCAGCTTGGGCTTGCTCCCAATAGGCGTTGACATGCGTTGACTCATGGCCGATTCAAGCGCTGGGCCCCAGAACCCACCGCGGGGAGTCTGTGGCCCAACCTACGGACTATGGTAGACCACATGTAGCCTCTTAGCCTGCTCATTTTTGATCCGTTTTTTACTAATTATTTTATGCTTAATGTAAATTAATGGTGGATTATTCCTACTATTATGACTGAGCTGCTATAAATCAAGACACATCTCACATCGTCTTCATTATCTTAATAAAGAATCATCATCACCATTATTCATTCACGCCAAAATTATTATTCACTATTTTTCTAGATTTGTGAGAATAATTTTGAGTGAATTTGTAATCACCTAGACGATCTCTTACTCAAGCATATTGCTTTGAAATCAATTTGTATTCTCCCATCACATATTGAATTTTCGATTATCGCCGCCCATAACTTTTCCCAATTTAGGTTTTCCACATAAATTTTGTGTTTTGGATGTTGGATTGATTTATCTTGCTTATTATCTTATTTTGTGATATCTTGTTGCATCCCATTCAATGTTCTTTGATCCTAACAAGTGGTATCAAAGCTTATGATCAAGGATGATAGCTGTCAAGAAATTTGATATTTCTAAATTTGATGGCAAGCTGAGTTTTAAGGTTTGGAAGCTCTAAATGGTGGATGTTCTTACATAGAGCGGGTTGAAGAATGCTCTTGGTGGTAAAGCCAAGAAGGCTGAGTCCATGACTGATGAGCAATGGGAAGATCTTTACTAGAAGGCACTCTTAACATTTAAATTATGCTTGGCGCCTCATGTCCTTTGTGAAGTCCTCCATAAGACTACAACGATAAGTCTTTGGCTTGCATTGGACGTATTGTATATGATGAAAATTCTCGTCAAATAAAATTCGTCTCAAAGACTGTTTATACACGGTCTCTATAGCCAAATGTACTCCCATTCACAATCATCTTAATAAATTTAATTCCATTCTTATTGACTTAGAAAGTATAGATGTCAAAATTGAGGATGTGGACAAAGATATTCTGTGGGTAGTCTTGTTAACATCTTCATATAAGCATTTGAAGAAAATCTTGTTATATAGTAACAATGATACCTTGTCTTTAGAGGATGTAAAAGCTGTACAAAGAAAATTTGACATTAAAGTGCATTCCAATGACAATGGTGAGGGTTTGAATGTGACAGGTACACCTTTTGGAACAGAAGGCACAAGTAGTAGAAACTCTCATTCAAAGTCTAGAGGACGTAAATCCAACAAATTTTGCAAGTATTTTAAGAAGCGATGACACTTAGTTGATGAATGTTATAGCTTGAAAAAAAAGAGAAAGATGAAAAGAATAAGCAACCTCAAAAATCCACTGAAGCTTCAATTGTTGATTCTATGTCAGATTGTGATGTATTGTGTGTGACCATGACTAACAACAGGTGCGCTGCTGAGTGGGTTTTAGATTTTGGTTGCAACTTATCATCTATATGCTCATAACGACTGGTTTTCAACACATAAGCCGATAGATTTAGGCGTCCTACTTATGCGCACTGATGCTTTATGTAATGTGGTTGGTATCGGCACAGTTCAAAACCAAATGCATAATGGTACTTTGAGGATGACAAGTTCTTAAAGTACACTCTATTTTGAGGTCATTT
>NCQT01110030.1:53201-70986 GCA_002740465.1 Stenocereus thurberi
AATCAAGATCAAGCGACCTCGCCATCGCATCCATTAATTTGACGTTAATATTTGTATAATTTAGAAGTTCAAATGGCAAGCCACATTCAATTATTGAGCGAGAAGGATCAGAACTTGCAAGTTTTAGAAATAATAATTGACCATTTACAAATTAGATAAAGAACTATTTCAAAGTTCTTTAGTTGATTCTACATCAATCGAGACCAAACAGGTATGCCATTGAATCACTCAAGTTACCAGGAGATCGAATCAGAAGAACACTTGAGCTATATTCAACCTACTTTTACAACATCAATACAAAATTAAGCTTGTTTCTCAATTTCTCGTCTAACTTATTTTAGACTCGAAATTTGTGTTTAGAGGGACTACTATTGATTAGACCAAGGTCCATTGAAGAAGTGTATGAAAATGAAGTAAACACATTAACAGCAAAATTCTTGAAACAGGCGTACAGATCGTCTAATGTAGCTTACACAGAAGCCAGTGTTCATTTGTCGAACCCAAGATGACACCTGTATCTCTGCAATCATTTTCAAGGAGTTAAACTCACCATCAGAGCACAAGTAGATTGCAAATAGGATACATTCACAAGAAATACAATAATAAAAGCCTCTGATGCTTTGAACGTATAAAGCCTCAAACCATACAATAGATAAGCTCTCATGAGGAATTCCAATTTCATATTAGGAGTGAAGCAAGAACATTGTTTGGGAAGCCAAGTGGATTTAAATATTTTGTCTTCCACTATATTGATATAATCTAGGCATCAGTAAACTTGTGTGTTCACAGAAATATTTGCCTCAAAAAGATGGGAAGGAACAGGGGCAAAACGTCCCCTTTCACCCCCCCCACAGTTTTGGCCATTTCTAGCATGATCCGGTATGATACTTCAATGTCAAATGACTTCTGCACTTTCTTGGTTTATCAAGCCATCATATGTTATAGAAGCTATCGACAATGTTTGGATTTATTAAATCACAACTGTACTTAGAGAGTCTCTTCCATAGTAAATGTACAGGGGAAAAGCTCACCAACTTGAAAATCATAGATCAGCCATATGTGGGACTTACGCGAAAGTATACAAGCGAATGTTTTCTGCTTGTTTAGGTGTAATTGTCACTCTTATACAGATAAGAAATAAAGAATGTTTTCCTATCATAGGTCAGATGGCACGACAACGTGCGCCACGATACTAAAAATTAACTCCAGTTGTAGTTACATACTTGATTTTCCAAACAATCTAACGTACCTTCAACTTTCTTGTTTATCGCGCTCCAGTAGCATTCCAACACCAACTCCAACTACAATAAAGGACCCATAGAATGCAATTGCTGATAGTAAGGATCTCTGGGGATGAATAACAATTTCGGATCTTCCTTATCTTCTTTGGAAGCCGTTTCTTTATAATCGCTTGGCCATTTTCCAGATTATTAGTCATAGTATTTACCTCTTTACCCATGTTTTCTAATCGACATTGTTCAATGGATCTCTTGCCTCCTGTGCAGCCACGCTAGATGCATAAATCATCTTCAGACCGCACATAAAAATAAAGTCATATCGATTAAAACAAGTTGGACAGTTGAGTCATAATGCTTGAACATATAGAATTCAGTTCACTTCGCACGCAAAAGTTGCAGATGAAGCAAACGAAGATCAGCTAGAGAATATAACACAGTGTGCTCGTATCGTTCCAGCAAAACCAACTAGTTGTGACTGCGTTAAAGCATCACAATTATCAGAGGTCCATGCCTCCACTAACTCCGAAGTCATTGCGCATAATTTTACAATCTAAGTATGCATTAGGGTTATGAATAATTCTCACGTAAACCTGGCTTTTTCATGGTATCCAAGTCTCTATGCTTGCCCTAGCCTAAAACTGAATGTGAGTGGCGCCAAGAAGAAAGAATCCACATCGTCATTTGTCAATCTCAATGACCCACAATCACCCTATAACCTGCGTTGCTCTGACAATCTGGGTAATATAATGTGTCCTGTAACTCCTACAGGCGATAACTACATGAATAGGGCTCGCCTTGCGACCGGTGCTTTGAAATCAGAAGACAAGCTAGTGTTTGTTGATAGAACACTAGCAAAACAGGAGATTAATACCCCACAACATCATGCTTGGGAGAACTGTAATTCTATGGTCATAGCATGGCCATGCAATATTACAGACGAAAACTTGGATATATAGTTCACGCACAACCGGCTCAAGAATTGTGGGATGGACTTAGAGAATGCTATTCTAGGGCAATGAAATACGCATACATTAGTTAAGAGAAACCACATTTGTAAGACAAGATAGCCTATCAACGATGCGAGTATTTCACCAAGCTTAAGACTTTATGGGACGAGCTTGGAGCTTATCTCTCAATGCCAAATTGCCAATGCGGCAAAAACTTCAACTTGAGCAAATACCCTGAAGGAAAGCGTCTTCCCTAATTCTTGATGGGTCTGGATATCGAACAATTTAACACCATCAGATCTAATTCATTGGCAATGGAGCTCTTCCAAATTTAAACAAAGTCTATGCCGTGATTCTCAGAGAACAAAGACCTAAATTCACAGTACAAATGCTTTTTTTAATAAGAGCATTTATTTTTGCGAACAAAACATAAATTTTCACTACAAAAATAAAAGGAATAGTTTTTCTAATTAAGACATTTTTTCAGACTAGTTAAGACTAGTATATTATCATAAGCTGAAAATGTCACCAAATGTTAAAAAAAAAAAAAAGAAGGAAAATAGCAGCACTTTCATGGTGAACGCATATGACTACATAAATTTTACTACTCACATGGTATCGTTTTTGGTATATAGTAGCATAGGAATTATGATATCTTTCTAATATATTCAAATTTCAGTTGCAGGAATTCATAGAAAAATCATAATTAGAATTATTCATCATCATATGATCAACTATCGTTTCTTTTTGGGGGCTGGGAAGGTGTTTCTAAAAAGTTAGGGGGAAAAAATAAACTAAAAACTCACCACTGGGCTGCGAATCAAGGTCAAAAAAATAAATGTGAAAAAAATTATTCTTCATCATATGAGGAGCAAGGGTTTTGGGATTTGTTGTTATTGTTAAATACAAGGAGCAAAGGAATGCAATTGCTAACGGTAAGAATCTCCGCGGGAGGAGGTAACAATTTCGGATCTGCCTTATCATCTTTGGAAGCGTTTCTTGATAATCGGTTGGCCATTTTACAGATTATTAGTCTTACTATTTACCTCTGTACTCAAGTTTTCTAATCGACATCTTTCAATGGATCTCTTGCCTCCTCTGTAGCCATGCTAGGTGCATAAATCACCTTCAGACTGCACGTAAAAATGAAGTCATATCTATTAAAACAATTTGGACAGCTGAATCATAACGCTTGAACATATAGAATTTAGTTCATTTGACCCGCAAAAGTTACCAATGAAGCAACAGAGATCAATTGGAGAATACAACACAATGTGCTCGTATCGTTCCAGCAAAACCATCTGGCTGTTATTGCATTAAAGTATCACAATTATCAGAGGTCCACGCCTCATCTAACTCCCAAGTCATTGTGCATATTTTTACAATCTAAGCATGCAATAGGGTTGAGAATAAATTCTCACGTAAACTTGGTTCGAATTCTTTCATGGTATCCAAGCCTCTGTACTTGCCCTAGCCTAAAGCTCAATATGAGTGACGCGAAGAACAAAGAATCCACATCCCCATTTGTCGATCTCAATGACCCACAATCACCCTATTATCTGTGCAGCTCTGACAATCTGGGCAATATAATGTGTCCTGTAACTCTTACAGGCGATAACTACACGAGTAGGGCTCGCCTTGTGACTGATGCTTTGAAATCAAATTACAAGCTAGTGTTTGTTGATAGAACACAAGCTAAACAGAGATTAATTCCCCACAACAACATGCTTGGGAGAACTGTAATTCTATGGTCATAGCATGACTATATAATATTATAAACAAAAACTTGGATATGCAGCTCACGCAGAATTGGCTCAAGAATTGTGGGATGAACTTAGAGAACACTATTCTCAGGGCAATGAAATCTTCATACATCATTTAAAAAAGGCAAATCAAACAACTTGCAAGGCAAGATAGCCTACCAATCACGCCAGTACTTCACCAAGCTTAAGACCTCATGGGACGAACTTTGGAGCTTATCTCTCAATGCCAAATTTCCAGTGCACCAAAAACTTCAACTTGAGCAAATACCTTGAAGGAAAGTGTGTGCCCGATTTCTTGACGGATCTGGATATTAAACAATTTAACACCATCAGATCTAATTCATCGGTAGTGGAGCCTCTTCCGAATTTTAAACAAAGTCTGTGCTACGATTCTCAGGGAACAAACACCTAAGTTCACACAGTACAAATGCTTTTTGTTAATAGGAGCATTTAGTTTTGCAAAAGGTACATAAATTTTAAATAAAAAAAATACAAGGAATACTTTTTCTAATTAAGACATTTTTTTAGACTAATTAAGAGTAGTGTATTATCATAAGCTCACACTTTCCATGTCATCAAATGTAAAAAGCAAGCAAAATAGCAACACTTTCATGCTGAATGCATATGACTAATATAGATTTTGCTACTCACACAGTATTGTTTTCGGTATATAGTAACATATGAATTATGATTATATCTTTCGAGTATGTTGAAATTTCAGTTCTAGGAATTCATAGAAAAATAATATTTAGAATTATTCATCATCATATGATCAAATACCGTTTCTTTCTTGGGGGTGGGGGATGTTTCTGAAAAGTTAGGGGGAAAATAAAGCAACTAAAAACTCACCATTGGGCTATGAATCGAGGTCGAAAAAATAGATTTGCAAAAAAATTATTCTTCATCATATGAGGAGCAAAGGTCCAAAGTCCACATTGGGATTTGTAGTTATTGTTGAATACGAGGAGGAAAGAAATGCTTTTGAATCAAGGTCGAAAAAAAAAGCAAAATAGAGCAAGAAGGCTGTAAATCAAAATCAAACAGTTGACCTCGTAAAGCAATGACACAGAAGCACAAACCTCACCGTTTGGCCCATAAGAATTCCTTTACTTCTCTTTCGCCAGAAGCTTTATTTAAAGCGGACCAAACTTTCACGAAGGTTTACTATCAAGCTTGAAGGGGTCTCGAACACAGTGATAGAATAGGTAATAATCACAAAAAGATATTGTAAATATTTTTATTCTATTTTAGATAGGTTTGTTGTAGATATATTTCTTGCTTAGCCACCAAGCTAGAACTAGAATTAGTTTGATATTGCGTTTGCTATGTAATATATATGTATGTACTGTGCATCTGTTGTGAGCAGAGAAATAATACGACTGAGGGCAAGTGCTCGGTTTTGCTATCCAAACCCCTTGTTCTTATTCTTCACGGTATAAGAGCGTCGATCCTTGAAACTATCAAACCACAACTAGGGACGACAAGATGCCTAACAACAAACCACCAGAATCTACAATCGATCCTCAATCTCCATATTACCTACACCCCTAGGATGCTCCCGGGCCCATTATCACGGCACTCAAGTTTGATGGCAAGAATTTGAGTTGTGGGAAAAAGTCGTGATAACGGCCTTGACAGCCAAGAACACGGTGGCCTTTATCAATGGCACGATCACCAAACCTGACGTAGCCATCAGAGCAAAGCCAGTCGAGGTGAATGCATGGGTTATAGTCAATTCCATGGTCACGTCATGGATCCCTAATGTTATAGACCCGAAGCTTCATGCAAGTATCGCATACGCTGACTCGGCTCAATCGATATGGGAGAATATTAAGAAACGATATGTTGTCCCGAATGTGCCTAAGATCCATCAGCTAAAATCCAAAATAGCTTCCTGTAAGCAAGGCACTTTGAGTGTGGTAGAATTCTTTTCAAAGCTAATGGGGCTTTGGAACGAGTTGGAAAATTGTGTCAAATGTTCGGTGTGTAAGTGTGAAGCCGCCGAGCAATACGTCAAGACGATTGAAAGCGATAGAGTCATTAGTTTCTGATGGGTTTAGATGATGACTTATATTCCAATTTGAGGTTTCGAATCCTTGCCTTGGACCCTCTCCCATCATTTGATAAAATTTTTAGCATGGTCGAACAGGAGGAGGATCACAAGAGAGTAATGAGGGAGCGAGATCAAAGGACCGAAGCTGCAGCTACATTTGCCATGATCCATTCAAGCCGAGGAACAAACCGAGTAAGTTGTGAACATTGTGAAAAGTTGGGACATGAAGAAGCAATTGTTTTGAGCTAGTGGGTTACCCGGCTAATTGGAGTACAAGAGGGGGTTGTAGTGGCAGTGGTAGAGGAAGAGGGCGACGAGGCGAAGGAAGGTAGAACTTAGGATGTGGACGTGGAACCTACCAGCCCCGAGAACAGGCGAATGCTATGCATAGACCAATGAAGGGAGCAGCAATGTGGAGAGGCAAGAAGAATTCCGGGCTGTCCTATCTAAGATAACCGATGAGCAGGTACAAAATTATTAAGTCTCATCGAAACCCTAAAGGACAACAATGAGCGGCTATCCGGTAAGTGTGATTGGCTTTTACATAGTGGTACTTCATACCACATGACTAGAGACTTGAAATTGCTAATGAATGTAAGTCACATCACACCTATACATCTTATTGGTGATGGTGATACATAACAGATCGCCATCTAACTTAGAATCAATAACAAAAGTTTCAGCAGATTTGAGGTTGTTTATTCTTTTCATCCTTCTCCTTCTCATTTTTTAATCTATAACACTCAGCAACTAAGTGCCCTCACTTGTTATAATGTTTACAAAGTTAGCTAGATTTACATCCTCTAGACTTTGAATGGGAATTTCCCCTACTTCTGCCCTCTTTTTCAAATGTTCTACCTCTTACAGATAAGCCCTCAGCTCTGTCAGATGAACACACTTCAAGGTCACATTTTTCTTTGGACAATAGATTAGCTTTAACGTTCTCCAAAGATAATGTATCGTTGTTACTATATAGCAAGATGTCATTGAAATGCTTGTACGAAGGGGGCAAGGAGACTGCAAAAAAAAAATAGCTTTGTCCACATCCTCAATTTCGACATTCGTACTCACTAAATCAATGACAATGGAACTACATTCATTGGGATGGTTTTGAATAGGAATACCTTCAGCCATCCAAAACGTGTGTGTAAATGTTCTTTGAGAAGGATTTTGTTGGCAAGACTCTTAGTCGTGTATAGTGTCTCCAATCCAAGCCACAGATGTGCCATGTTCATCTTGTCGAGGACTTTATGAAGGACATGTGGCACCAGGCATGATTGGATGGTTGAGAAACTTTCTCATCGAGCACCTTGCATTGCTCATCGGTCATGCAAGCCGGTTTATTTTTCTTTCAAAGGAGAGCCTTCTTCAATCCATTCTAAGTAAGAACAACTTTCATTT
This sequence comes from Stenocereus thurberi, assembly GCA_002740465.1. Classification (NCBI taxonomy): domain Eukaryota; kingdom Viridiplantae; phylum Streptophyta; class Magnoliopsida; order Caryophyllales; family Cactaceae; genus Stenocereus; species Stenocereus thurberi. The sequence continues at coordinate 60,604 of NCQT01110030.1, forward strand.
GGACCTTCCAAATATTGAATATTGCTATCGAATTTGGGAATTTCAAATTTCATGATGGTTGTCATCATTTATCCCCGCTCTGATACCACTTATTAGGATCAAAATTGAGAGAATTGAACACAACAAGAAAAATCACAAAATAATATAAAATAAGATAAAATCAAAAATCACACCAAGAACACTAAATTTACGTGGAAAACCCAAATCGAAAAAAACCACAGGTGGCAATGATAAAAAAATCCACTATGAAATGAGAGTACAAAATTGATCTCGAACCAAATTGCCCGAGGAAAAGTTATATGAAATTGATTACAAATTTACTCAAAACTCTCTCATAAATCTAAAAAAAGTAATGGATCTTTTTTTTGGTGTGTAAATGATGTATATGATGGTGAAAATTGTTTTTTTTACGTGGATGATTAATGGTTCGTTTAAATAGTAATAGAGCCAGCCATAACCTCCCTTAGTTAATGCTCTACCATAATGCTGCATATGTTAGGAGAAAAGTCACGTGACTAAATATAGTAATTGATTATCTCCGAACCCAAAGTAGGCTTCATGGAATTGGGCAATTAAAATAATCACATGCCAATGTATTTTTGGTCGCACACCGAATAACACTTATGGTTTTAGCTATGTTCCAACATTTAGTCTTTAGAAATTCAAAAGAGTTAGCAATTAGGATCCCTAGATACACCAAGCAATTAACAACAAATAAGAAAGGGAGATACTTCGGAACAGTGAACCAACAAGCTCTAAAACATCCAGGATCTCGATACTTTGAAACAGCAGCCCTGAGCACAAATTTTGTGATATGCAATTCAAATGAAAGAATCTATTATCACATGAAGCTCCTCTTGATCAGCTTCCAGGGAACAAATTTGAAACTTTATGCGTCCATCCACTGAAAAATAGAACAGATTCATAGAAATAAACACTGATGAGGAAATGCAAATGCCAAAAGGAAGAAATTACCATAGAAGATGAGTAAAGAGAAACCCTTACACTTGGCTACTTCGAGGGCAATTCAGTTGAGATTGACTTTTTCAACAATCCACAATGAAACTTTGCTCAATTCTGATCTAAACCTAAACTAGGGATTTATGATTTTGGAAACAAATGAATAATGCCGGGTCGACAAAGAGACTATGATATAATCGAGAGCACACGCAGAGAAAAAAAGGGTGGGATCGAATTTGGAGGCAACAATATATAACGGACAATTGATTCACTCGTACTTGCATATCACATGTCTGATAGAACTGTAAAGGATTAAATAATAATCTGTCCACATCTAGCAGTGCCAGTAAGTTCAATTAATAAACTTCATAGTATTTGTTATGATAAACCTGCATTTGGATTTCAATTTAGATCTTTCTTTTCTCATTTATATTATGGGGAAAAACAAAGATAAGTGGGCCAAGTTGTATATGAGTTTAGATATAAGGACGATAATTGGTAGTTATCGTATTTTTTGGTGCAAATGATCATTATGGTATATGTCAATAGAGAAAGTAACAGATTGACTGAGTCAGCATATTATAAAACTGAGAATTCACGTAAACTATCAAGCCTTGAACTTCTAAGTTATCAAGAATCATATTGAACGATTCATTACGATCTATCCTTATTAGAGAGGGCTTCAGTTTTTTTAACAACCCTACCCCACAAGGGGTAAAAAAAAAAAAAAAATAGATGATTTTGGATGATATTTGATTCCTAATTACTTGATGTCAATTTTTTAAGTTTAATTACAAATTAGTTATAGCTTACAGAACTAGGTATTTTAGTTAGGTTTGTAGAATCAAGAATCTTGATGGATAAATTACCTCATTTTAATTGAGTAATGTTTGATTTCAAGCGATTCATGATTACATGTTACTATGTTAGGCATTGCTTTGTAGATATTTTGGCAATCGTACAAAGTGCACCCCACCAAAAAAAAAAAAAAAACTATGAACCAAGTACCGGGTCCATCAACTATCTAAGAATTCGACGTATTGAATCAGAAGCCAACCATATTGATTATATGGGATCAGTTTTTGCCTAATGATGTTGTACATATTTTGTGTTGTTAGACCAGTCATCTTTTGGGATGCGGCTTAAAGTTAGATCATGTAATGGTAAGCATATCTTTATTATTTGCTCCATGATATTCTTTGGAAATTATTTTTCTTCTTGGTCAAGCACCTTTTAGGAACTATTATTATTTACTTCAGAATATTTTTTGATATTTGCTAACAACGTGCTATTCATGTAGGCTTATCGTTTTCAGTGGAGTCCTTGACAATGTTCGCAGTAAATCTTAATCTACCTAAAGCTGCCGCTCTCGGTTCATGGTAAAATCTTTTCTTCTCGGCAGCTTTATAAGCAAGCCTTTGGTGATATAATGATGCATGGTGAATTCCATTTGTCCAAATAAAGTATGAAATGCATGTAGATGAGCCCAATAGATGTTGAAGACCAGTCCCTCTAAAGATAAACAGAGAGAGAGAGAGAGAGAGAGAGAGAGAGAATTCCCAAATAAAGAAAGCCTCTAATGGAGTAGATTCAACACTTAAAATAGAGAGCAAGTGAATAAATCAACCCACCCTCTAATCCTCTAAAGCCTCAGTACCAAGGATTAGATGAAAGCAAAGACTCAAATCACGACCCTCTTAACAGAGATAAAGAATTTGAGATTTTGAGGAAAACCAAGTTTCAAGCTCTCATATCATTCATTAAATTTGATGTTTCATGGTGGTAATTGGGTCTATAAATACCCAATGAGAGGGGGAATTAGCTGCACATTAGCAAGACAAGTGAGCCAATAGGAGGCTTACAAAATATCCTAGGAAAATAAATCAAAATACTTATGATAATTACAATCACTATGAGTTGTATTTTTCAGGATTCATCCTTGAGTAGGCTTTACTCCTCCAAATGAGGTGATGCCACTTATTGACTCTTCCATTCTGTGTGAAGAATCATTACATGCTGATTAATCTACAATATTACAGCCATGACCAGCTCAATTAAGCCCATAATTAGAACCGTGCATTTTCTAATCTTGGACCAACCTTTGCTGGGTTTTTGGCGCATAATGTCCACAATACTTGGCATTTGGGTGCAATTCAAGACTTGTTAGAAAATAGACATTAGGGGATTTCCATCCATGTATAATTTGTAAAAATTGGAGCTCATTTGCCTTGTTAAATTTGAGCTAGAAATGAAGAAAAAGTATTCTACCCAGAAACTGAAAATGAGCTAATGAGGTGGTTTTGAGAGGATTAAGTGATTAACTCCTTATTTAGGGATACTATCGGCCCAACCATCTTTCCTAACTCTACTTGAACCTTCTTAAGTGCTGCAAGTCAATATTGACCTAGGGGGACCTAGTCCTTGACCTAGGTTCAATATTGGGCCAACTTGGTCCATGATCGTCACTAGTGAGAGTATACCCAAGCTCGGGAGTTGCTCTGCATCAATCCCTCCCCATTGAATAGGATTTGTCCTCAAATCTTTATCATGTTCTTCATTTTCTTGAAGGTAAGGAGTGAGATCTCCAACATTAAAGGTTACGGATATTTACATATCTCCCGAAAGTTCAATCTTGTATGCATTCTCTCCCACCCTTTGTACCACCTTGTATGGACCATCTCCTCTAGCCATGTGCTTGTTCTTCCTTCTTAAGGGGAACCTTCCCTTCCTCAAATGTAACGACACAAGATCACCCAGCTTGAACTCAAGGTGTGGGCGGTTCTTGTTACCCTTTTGCTTGTATTACTCATTCACTTTTTCAATTTGTGCCCTCAGTTGCTCATGTAGCTTCTTCATTTCTTTAGCTCTTGTTTCGGCCTCAAAACTCACTCTTGATTCTTGAGGAATAGGTACAAGATAATTGGGTGTAAGGGGATTAAGATCATAACACACTTCAAAGGGAGAGTGAGAGGTAGCATAGGAAGGAGCCCTATTGTATGTGAATTCAAAATGAGTAAGTTTGACATCCCAATCCCTTAAACTCTTATTCACCATACCCCAAAGTAGGGTTGTGAGAGTTCTATTTGTCACCTCCATTTTTCCATCGGTTTGACAACGGCAAGTAGTGCTAAAGAGCAACTTAATCCCCACGAGTCCCCATAGGGATCTCCAAAAGTGAGAAATTGGGCTTCCCTATCCGACACGATAGTTCTTGGAATACTATGGAGCCTTATAATTTCTTGAAAAAAGAGGTCCGTAATGCAGGTAGCATTATCACTCTTATAGCATGCAATAAAGTAAGCCATCTTAGAGAATCGATCCACCACTACTATGATAGCATTTTGTTCCCGGTGGGTTCCTAAAAGTGCCACAATGAAGACCATACTAATGTCATCCCAAGGCCTTGAGGGAACCAGAAGAGGAGTGTAGAGACTTTCATGGAAATGACTCTTAGCCATGTGATAAATATTACATCTTGAGATCACCTTATGAACATCCCAAACCATCTTGGGCCAATAAAAATGATCCTTGAGTATCTCAAGGGTCTTGTTGATGCCAAAATGACTAGCTAAGGCTCTTCTATGAGCCTCCTTGACAATCAAGCCCCTTAGAGGGCTTTTAGGGATGTAAAGCTTGTTTTCTTTGAAGAGAAATCCATCTTGTAGAGTGAAAGAGCCAATGTTAGAAGGATTCCCTACCACTTCCTTGAAGTCTTCATCCTCATGATGTAGAGCTTTGATGGAATGAAGTTCAAGAACCTTGGCTTCAAGGACCGAAAGGAGAGCATATCTCCTTGATAAGGCCACAACATTCTCTTTTCCACTCTTATGCTTACAAGAAAAGGTAAAAGATTGAAGGAATTCAACCCGCTTCACATGTCTTGAGTTCAACTTGTGTTAACCATTGATATAGGACAATGGCTTGTGATGCAAATAGAGCACAAAGGGCTTGAGCTTGAGGTAATGACTCTAATGTTCTAAAGCCCTAACAATGGTATAGAATTCCTTGTCATAGGTGTAGTAGTTGAGCCTCGAACCATTCAACTTATCACTAAAGAAAGCTAGAGGGTGCTTAGCTTGGGTGAGAACTGCACCAATCCCAACGCCACTAGCATCCTTGATGGTTTCAACGGCCCTTTTGATGGCCTTTTGTCCACTCCAAGCTTCCTTTTTTATGCATTCGGTCAAGGGGGCCATAATCGAGCTAAAGTTTTTGATGAACCGGCGGTAGAAAAAGGCCAACCCATGGAAGCTTTGCACTTTCGTGATGGAGGTGGGAGGACGCCAACTGTTATAGCCTCAACTTTATATTCATCAACTAGAATTCCCTCACTGGATACAACATAGCCAAGAAAGATAACTTGAGGAGTGAATAGTTTATACTTCTCAAGTTTGGCATATAATGTTTGTTGTCATAATACTTAGAACACTTGAAAAGATGCTCCATATGAGACATTTCATCACGAATATACACTAAAATGTCATCAAAATACACCACAATAAACTTCCCAATGAATGGTTTCAAGACCTCATTCATGAGCATCATGAAAGTGCTAGGAGCATTAGATAGACCAAATGGCATCACAAGCCACTCATATCGCCTATATTTAGTCTAAAAGGTAGTTTTCCACTAATCTCCTTTTTCCAGTCTAATTTGGTGATAGCCACTCCGGAGGTCAATTTTGGAAAAGACCTTGGACCCAACAACTCATCAAGCATATCATCTAATCGAGGAATAGGGAATCTAAGCTTAATGGTAATGCTGTTTATGACCCTAGAATCAACACCTATATGCCAAGTGCTATCCTTCTTAGGTACCAAAAGGGCAGAAACCGAACATGGACACAAGCTTTCCCTAATGTACCCACGATCAAGCAAGTCTTAGACTTGTCATTGAAGCTTTTTCGACTCATTAGGATTGTACTTATAGGCTAACTTGTTTGGCAAAGGGACACCTCGTAGGAGGTCAATTTGGTGCTTAATTAATCTTAAAAGAGGGAGCCCTGGGGGTAAATCATTAGGGAATACATGCTCAAAGTCTTTTAAGAGTGATTGAACTAAATGTGCATGGGTTTCACTCCCTCACTTATGTTTGATTCTACCATAAGTAAGACAAATAAAGGCTTGCTCTTACTAATGGCTCTCTCCACCTTGTTTCACTTATAAATAGGCTTTTCTCACTTCCCTTCCCCTGCTTAGATTTAAGGAGTTTAGGTGGACGTAGCGGTGTCAAAGTAAGATTACGACCCATGTACATGGATGCATAAGTGTTGGCATGTCCATCATGAATCACGGGATTGTCAAACAACAATGGTCTATTAAGCAACAAAGGACATGCATCCATGAGCAGAACATCACATAGTATTTCACCACAATATGGACCATCTGACAATGCAATAAGTGCTTGCTTAGAAACAGTTACCTCGCTTCCTTATTTGAGCCATTGGAGAGAATAAGGGGTGGGATACACCTTGGTGGGTAATTGAGGTTTGTCAATGAGTGTTGTGGAAGCTACGTTGGTGCAACTTCCTCCATCAATGATGAGCTAACATACCTTGCCTCTGATAGTGCATCGGGTACAAAAAATTTGCTCCCTTTGGCTTAGCTCACAAGGAGCCTCTTGGAGGTGGAGTGCTCTTTGAATCACCAAGAGTTCATCTGCATCCGGAGTGATCAAAGTTTGATCCTCATGCTCTACTTCTTTTTCATTAGTAGCTTCTTCAATAGCTTAAATTTTTTCTACATCTTCAATGGTGGGAGTCCTTTAGTTAGGACAATCCGCTTGGAAGTTTTTGTAACTATGACATTTGAAACACTTTTTACCCTCTAATCTCTTTGGTGGTTCACTAGCAATCCCTTTACCCTTGTCAAGAGTTTTGGCAAGTGTAGGGGTAGCGATAGCTTTGTGCGGGGTGGAGTAACCCTTAGGGGTATTCGAAGGACAAATAGAGGAATTGGTTTGAAAGGATTTTCGACCCTTAAGTTACTTCTCAACCTTCATAGCTAGGTGACACATATCATCAAAGGATAAGTAATGTTGTAAATCCACCTTGTTAACAATGCTAGGAGGTAATCCTTTAATGAACCTAGCAATCTTAAGTTCGGGTTCTTCATCCAAGCCAATCGACATTTGGAGTTGTTCAAACTCTCTAATGTACTTTGCTACCTTTGGATTCTCTTGATTGAGAGAGGTGATTGTGATGCAGAGTTCTTGTTTCTAAGAAGGAGGTAGAAATCTCTTGCTCATATGCTTATTGAGCTTGGACTAAGTCTTAATTTTGAATTTGGCTTCTCTAGCCCTACTCTTTTTCAAATGTTCATACTATAATGAAGAATACCCCTCCATCTTAAGAATGGCCAACTTGAAAGCATTCTCATCATTATAATTTTTTAGTTCAAAGATCCTTTTAAGGATTTGAACCCAATCATGATAGTTCTCTGAGCTAAGATTGCCATCCAATTCCAGAGCCTCAACTTTGACATCTCAAAAATCATCCCTTTGATGCCTTAGTCATCTTGGTCTTTCTTTCTCATAATCAAAGTCTTCATGTGAGGAAGAGTATTCAATGCGGGCATTGTAGCCTCATTAGTAAGGGTTTCTTGGAGTGGATTACCTTACTTGTGCAACTTCTTGAGTGAGCTTCCTCAGTTACTCTTGAAGCTCTACAAGGGCCCTACCTATCTCATGGGCTTGCTCAAGAGGAATGTTTGAGGAGTGAGAGGGATTGCCCTCACTAGTCATGGTTGATAGAAAGGTGAAAGGAGAAAAAAGGAGGGGAAAATAAGGGAGGCACGGGTGTGCTGAAGGAGCACAGGCTGGAAAACAGTGAAAAGGGAAGGGACACGGTCGTGCTCTGTGCCACCGGGCCGTGCCAGAGTGCAGGAAAGTGGCACGGTCGTACCAGGCAGCACAGAGTGTTCATGCTAAATCTCTACATCAAAATTTCAAAGTGCAGGATTTTGGCATGGGCGTGCCAAGTGGCACAGGATGTCAGTGTTCAAATTTCTAGTTTCGTGATTTTTGGCCTTTTTGTGGAGTTTTAGGGATGTGTTCAGATTGGAATTTGTATTTGGGCTATAAATAGGGTTCTTTATGGACTAGATAAGAGATTTAAAGAGGAAGAACTAATGACAAAATAGTATAGAAGGAGGGAAACTTTAAACAATTCCAACATATGGATAGTTGGAATGGATGCTTACCAAGAGATAGGATCATTGTCTTAGATACCAAATGGCGCATGGTGAATTTGATTTGTCCAAAAAAAGGTATGAAGTTCATATAGATGAGCCCAATGGATGTTAAAGACCAATCTCTCCGAAGATGAACAGAGAGAGAGAGAGAGAGATTCCCAAAAAAAGAAAACCTCTAATGGAGTAGATTCAACACTTGAAATAGGTAGCAAGTAGATAAATCAACTCATCCTCTAACCCTCTAAAGCCTTAGCACCAAGGATTAGATTAAAGGAAAGACTCAAATCACCATCCTCCTAAAAGAGATAAAGAATTTGAGATTTTGAGGAAAACCAAGCTTCAAACTCTCATGTCATTCATCAAGTGTGATGTTTCATGGAGGTAATTGGGTCCATAAATGCCTAATGAGATGGAAAATTAGCTGTACATTAGTGAAGCAAGTGGGCCAATAGGAGGCTTATAAAATATCCTGGGAAAACAAATCAAAATGTTTAAGATAATTACAATCACTATAAGCTGTATTTTTCAGGATTCATCCTCTATTTTCTAAAGAACCTTAGGCAGGCTCTACTCCTCCAAATGAACTGACACCACTTAGCAACTCTTTCCTTTTTTGTGGAGAATCATCCCATGTTGACTAATCTGTAAAATTACAATCGTAACATCCTCAATAAGCCCATAATCAGAACCATGCATTTTTCTAATCTTGAACCAATCCTTGCTTGGTATTTAGTCCATAACTTTCTCAATACTTGCTGTTTGCGTGAGATTCAAGCCTTGTTAGAAAGTAAACTTTTGGGGCTTTCCATCCATGCATAATTTGTAGAAATGAAAGTTTATTTGCCTGCTTAAATTTAAGCTAAAAATGAAGTAAAGTATTCTAACCAACAACTAAAAATGGGCTAATGAGGTCGTTTTGGGAGGATTAAGCGGTTAGCTCCTTGTTTAGAGCTACTATTGGCCCAATCATCTTTCGTAACCTTTCTTGGACTTTCTTAAGGGCCCTAAATCAATATTGACATAGGGGGACCTAGTCCTTGACCTAGGGTCAATATTCGACCAACTTGGTTTATGACCCTCACTAGTGAGAGTACGCCCAAGCTCTGGAGTTGCAACACATCATATAAAATGTCGATATATTTGTAAGGCCATGCAAAATGGTGAAACTATATTAAAGATAAATGAAACAATGGCTAGAAGATGACACATGTTCAATTCCAGCACCTCTGACCTGTTTTAACTTCAAAAGCATTAAAACTCAAAGAAGTCACGGGCAGTTGTGATGTAGTAAGATCAGATATGACTATTGATAAATGGGTCCAACTTAATATGACATTCTTCCTTTCTTTTTTTTTTTTTTTGGCTATAATAATGAAATATATGATAACTAGTATTCACAGATATTCATATGTACCTCCTCTCAATTTTTTTTTGGGTAATAATTTTAAGTGTCTTCACCTTTCATATTAATTTTAACCCACCATCATGTTTACATAAATTAATTTTAGTAGCACAAAATCATTGATGAATGACTATAGTCAAAAATCACAAAAATTTGCCTGCCTAATTCTAAGAAAAATGAGTTCCAACTATTACAGCCTTTACACCATTCTTAATTTCTTAAATCCAAAGGTTTGCATCCTATCCCATCAATCCCAAACTCATTCTCCCTCTTTATAGCATTCTTCCATTGATTAGACTACTGTTAGGGCGTAAGATTTGCAAGTAAATAGACAAATTCAGCTTAATCTTCCACGAACAAAGAGATTAACAGTTGAATATGATTGATTAGGGAGGCATTTGTAAGAATTGTTTTAAATTGTCAAAACGCCAAAGGCATATCCATTGGGACCAAAAAAACTGGTTTATCTGAACAGGTAACTGTCTCTTCATCACAAAGACATATTCAGTGGAACCAAAAAAATTGGTTTATCTAAACTGCTAACTGTCTCTCAATCATCTACCTCACAATGGCCACCTTATCTCATTCAGGCTCACAGAATTTGGAAATTTCTACCATGAAAGTCTTCCGCCATAATATTAACTCAACAACTCAACGTCTCAACCTGGATGTTCACAACAACAGTCCTAACCCATTTGGCATCAACATTGATATATTTGCCTGAGCTTCTCAACAACCCCGACCTATAGCTCTCAACCTTGAAGCTCACAACAACTATCCCATTNNNNGTCAACCTTTCAAGAAGTAACTCTTTTGACATAAAGAGAGACA
>NCQT01110030.1:71031-89857 GCA_002740465.1 Stenocereus thurberi
ATCATGGCATTTTTAGTTTTTCAAGGCCCCCCGAAAGTGATCTAATATCATAAGCATTGAAAAATACATGCAAACATTATGGAAATGTATATTACTGAGGAACGTATAACGTTTACTACCACGATGAAGAGGGTTAAAATTAATAGAAAAAGTTAGGGATATTTAAAATTATTACAGAGAAATTGAAGGAAGATAGATGTAAGTATCTTCTACTATTTAGGATAAAATGATTGAGGTGCAAGCCACTACCTCTTGACTACTGCCGCAAGCGCATGGGTGGTCATAGTATAGATAAAAAGATCGCCCTCAGGGACCAAAGTAATATATTGAGCTTTGCCTATCAGAATATGCTAAGCAAATTCAAAATCAAAGGGTTTTGATTCAACAACTTCAAATTTACTAATTCTAAATCAATTAAGGGGGAAAAAAAACGCCTAGGACTTCATGTAGTTAGGAAAGGTGATTGGATCAAAATGATAAACATGTGCTTTTCTCTAATCAGTTAATTTCAAGGAATTGCAATCTACCCAAAAATTTAGTCTATTCTTTTGAAATCAACCAAATTTGCCTAAACTAAGCAAAAGTTGTTATTTCAAACTAATTTGTCCTGATCCAAGTTGAATATTTTTGATTACACTCTAGTCCTCCCAACATGCAAATCTCTCTTTTGAGTCACGCTATGTTAGGTTTTATCAAGTAGTCTAACAATCAACTGTCACCTTTCAGTTTCACTCAAATGTTTCAAGTGTGCAAGCAAACTTTGGCCAAAAAAATCCACTTACAACATGATAATCACTTGCCAGAATGAAATCAAAGCAATCATGAAACAAATACAATTCTATTGATTAAAACATGATCCAACTACTATTTCATAAACTAACAAATCCTTGGACAAAATAAACTACTCGCACATGATTAAAGATTAAACAACTAACCAACAATTCGGCGAAATCTGAGAGAAAGGGCTTGACAGAGATAGCCTTCGACCAAGGGCTTTAAACTGCCTCAAAATCAAATGCACTCAAGATTTCTCACTAAAATAATAATCAAACTAAATCCTAACTAAAAAGAGCAAAATTTTGAGAAATAAAGTGAACTATGCTATGCTTCCTCTTCTTCTTTGCTCTCCTGAACAACGAGACTTTATAGACAAGCTTGGATGTTTTCAGTCACACAGCTGAAGGAAAACAAAGAGGCAACAGTTACACAACTCACCATGGTCCATGGTAGGCACCATGGTCCGACCGTAGTCTTGGGAACTGATTTTCTGCTCTTGTCTTGCTCCGCGGGCATAGCATCACATGGGTGTCCGTAGAGGAGGTTAAAATACATCCAATGAGGGTCAAATACTAGGTAAGAAAGGCCTAAAATCCTGCAAAAGACTTAAACAACTATACCCAAGCATAAATTAAGAATAAGAGTATAACTAGTATCTTAAAGCACATAATTCTCCTAAAAAATGTGGCAAAATGGCCCTAAAATGATGTATACATTAAGCACTAATCAAACTCCCCCATGCTTAAACTGTTACTTTTCCTTAAGCAATGTTGAAACCAAAAATATACACAGCCTCCTCAGTATAAATATAGGTAACGTTCCAATGGCAAAGTTGATTGAAAGGTAGCCAAAAAAGATATAAAAATCATTAACAAACAGACTAGGGAATGAAATTTTCGAAAACCACTTGATAGACCACAATGCCAAATTTGAATCAATCTCCTAAAATCATCAAATACAGCAATTCAACATATGAAACAAATGAAGCTATCAAGGCCGATAGAACCTTACTATAGTTATGTGGCACTCATCACTCGTGTGCTTGAAAAATTATGAAGGTTCTCTCAATTCCCATCCCTTAGACCCAAATCTACCACAAGCTTGACAAGACTTTCAAATTCACCATCACTAATATGCAAACACACTAGACAATCATGAGGACTTTCATAGGGTCATAATGGGGCCATCGGTAATGGTAAGAGGGTAATAAATGTTTTGGAAATGAGGAGCTAGAAGCCATAGACTAAGAGCCAGACGCTTCTAATACATCGTACAACATCCTTCTTAGACAATACACTTTATCAACCAAATACATTCCCAATTGAAGAGAAAAAGAGTTGAAAAATTGTAAAAATTCACAATTCCCAACAAGGCTAATACTGTCTTTCTTATTCACTTTTCTCTTTTTTTTCTTTCTGTGTTCTTTTTCTCTTGTTTTTTTAATTTATTTTTTTCAAAAGAGTTAGCCGAGGGAAATCTATAATGAACTTTAAATTCCAACTCTTCTCTAAACTATGTACAATAAGATAAAAGATTTATCGAGATCTCACATCCCTTCACCAAACAACCAAAACCCACTAAAAGATAACAATACACCTTACTAGTTCCCAATCAAACTTGATGCAAAAGAATGAAATGCTCCTCTAGTCTTGGCATAAGGGTGAGATAATCATTTGACCGTAGGCCATAGTAAGAGATTCAAATCAAGAAAAATGGATATAAGCTCAAAGGGGCTAGCAAAGGATATAATATGCAGCAAAGGTAGCTATTTAGTCATCGGGTTTAACAAATCAAAGAAAAATGCCTCAATCATATTACCTAAATGCATATGCGAAATGTGATCTTGAATGAGAATCAAAGCAAGTTCTAGAGAAATTATGTCAAGGAAGAGTCACACATGAAAGAAACATGAGACTAAATTGATAAGTAGTCTTTAAAATCTCAAAACCTCACGGGATATCTACTTAAGTCAAAGCAAGCACATTAGTAAACATATGCCAAAATTCATGTAAAGACTTATGGGGTAAGCAACTCGCACTCAACACGCGGTCAAAACATGGAGCTCATTTCGAAAACTCATTCTCAAACATTTCATGCACAATTGGGCAAATCAAAGGATTAAACTTAACCAAAGAAGTCTACCTAGTCTACAAAGGTGATCATTAGAGGATTTTTTGCTTTTCTTTCAGTTTTTTCATTTTTTTCCAATTTTTTTTAATGCATGCCCCTAATAACAATGCAAACTAAAATACAAAAGAAACTAATAAAAGAAAACCTAAAATGCAACCTAGAATAATAAGAAAACTTAATACACTTCTAAAATACTGCTAAACAAAACTAAAACCTAAAATAAAAAACTACAAAAACTATCACAAATAACAAATACAAAACACAAGCACACCAAACTAAATCAGACATCAAACGTCAAATATAACGAATAACTAGAACGAGGAACTGGATGATGGGGTGTAGGTTGAACAACCTCGGCATCACCAGGTGTCCACTAAAGGTTAGCCTGGTGAAGTAAGGTAGTTCGATCGACATTGGGAAGCAGCAGAAGCCGATCTCCAGGGTAAATCCAACACAAACGCCCAGCTTCAACTTCACAAAAGTTCATGATTTCAAAGGTAGCCTGATCAAGCCGGTCGGGCCCGGAAACTCTATCCTTAGGGTTGGGCTCAATACCCAAAAATCTTAAAATAGTAGTCATAATACCACCTATGACTATCCTACCCTTAGTGCTAACAGTAGCGCTATACAATTGCCTGGTCAAACAAAAATCGGGGTCGAGTTGGACACCCTCAAGCAAACAAGATAAGAAGTACAACTCAGACAATCTCGGGACATTCAGACTATTGTCCCGAGCAAAGAAACAGCAAGCCAGGATACACTGACTACTTGAATGCAAGAGTTCCTAATACATGTGCACTTCGATAAACTAGTGCTGTCTCTAACACTCCCTGAAGGCTCACCCTAAAATACATTTGGGTTGAATTCGCAGGGGACTTATCAGTTCGGTAAATCTATACTAGGTGAAAAACTAAATATACTGTTAAAGGTACTTAAGTTCAATTCGTATAATTGTCTTTGCAAATAAAACGATATGTACCCGACTTGACATTGAGGCCCTCCAGTGACCTCGACATGGAGTATACTCAAGAACTCTAGGGTCAGGTCCAGGTAGGTATGGCCTTGTATTTCTATAAAGTGTCCCATACCACCTCGTGCAAACAACCACCTAGTATCTTCTAGCATTCCTAATCGTGCTAACAAGTCCTCATCATAATATCAAGTTGTCACAACCATGTGTTTATTCAAACGGTTATGCCTAGCACCATGATCAGGATTCGTTAAACCAAGAGGGTGATGAATGTTACCTTGAGCACGTGTACTGTTGGAGGTTCAAGATGTCCTTTGAGGTTAGGATGGTACTCGACTTGAGGATTGGACCTCCTTGATACTCCTTTGTCTTTTGGTAAGTGCCATTGGTGCAAATTGGAACAAATTAAAACTAAAGTCTAAATAACAAAATTTGAGGAAGAAAAATGAAGATTTTAAGTAAAAAGAAGAAGAAATACAGAGAGAAAAGGATGGTTAGGGTGGATGAGTGAAGGTGAGATGAGTTGGAAGAAGAAGAAGAAGAAATAGATGAAATTTGTGGAAGAAAGAGAAAGTTTAAGTGAAAAGGAGGAGTTTGAGTGAAAATAGGAGAAAAATGAGAAGAAATGAGGAAGGATTCAAGGTGTTTAGCTATGGAGGTTTAGAGGGAGAAAATGGAGGTAGAGAGGGAAAGAGCTTCGAAGAAGAAGATGAGCGGGCAAAAATTGAAGGGTCATTGCTGTGAAAACCCTTGAACGCGGAGCTTAGTAGGTCACCATGGACCGTGGTGTTAGCTGACACCATTTTTTTCGATTTTCTTGGTTTGGCACCCCACGGCCCCGGTGCTAAGTTTCTTGGCTGTGGTGCCAAACATTTTACATATTTTTTTTGTTCTGTCTGTTTTTTTTCTCTTTTTTTAATCTCTGTCTTGTTTTATGTCTCTTTTTTTCTCTTTTTTATCATTTTTATTTTTTTTGGCTACAAAAAAAAAGAATAAAAATTGAAGCTAAGCAAAGAAAAAGGAAAAGAGCTTAGGTTGCCTCCCAAGAAGCGCTTGACCCTTCTTCCATGCTTGGGCAGGATTAGTGAGTGCATGGACGTTGGCCTTATCACGGACCACAAAATCAAATGTCTTCAATCGGAGGTACCATCTCAAAAGCTCTAGTTAAAGGTCCTTCGTTTTCATTAGTTTATGCCATAACACACTGTCGGCATATAGGACAAACCATTGATGTAGCCCATTAGACGGGCTAATATCAACTTGTTCAACCCCCAAATCAAAGATCGCCTCAAATCCTTCTATAAGGGGCAAAGAGAGAACAGCTTGAGCAAACCTGCAGTAGTCGTTCATAGAAGATTCGTTAGAAGTATGGGCCTTAACCTTGGGCATGTTAGGTGGCATAGGAGTAGCAAACTCCACCTTAACATACCTTCGGTCAGGGTCCTCAGTAGAAATCTAGTCAAAGTCAGAAGAATCTTCACAATTCAAGACATCCTTCACGTCAATCTCAGGGGAAGGGGGAGATTCTTCTAATAAATAAGAATTAGGAGAAATCACTTTCTCCTTTATATGGCAAAATACAGCATAACGCCATTGCGCTTCAAATGTAATCCGTCTCTTTCTTACATCTATCTGGCAACCAATTGCAGCCAATATAGGCCGTCCTAGGATAATTTGAGCATCATCGGTCTCGGGCATATCAACTATGATGAAGTCTTCAAATACCCAAATGTCTCCTATATTGACTGGCACATATTTAAATTTACCTATGGGTTGCATTTCAGAACTGTCTGCTAACTGTAGTGAAAAGGGTGCAGCTTGTAATAGTCCTAAGTGAAGCTTATAAAACAAAGAATATGGCATTAAACTGACGCTTGCACCTAGGTCGCTACAGTGTCATTCTTTATGAATATGCCAGTCTTGCCAACATTATTTCTCTCCTTATTTCCAACCAGGGTTATTTCTCTACCGTCTTCCATTGGTATATCCTCTGGGTCAGTAAAATCCTCTACTTCTTCTTTCAAGTTGACACAATTACAATGCTTATGAGGGTTAGGTTTTGGCTTATTGGGAAGTCTATCTGGGGGCGTAGATGAAAGGCTACCTTTTTCGGCAATTTGGGCTTCCAACATCTTGTTATGAGTTGTAAGCACATCAATCTTTGAGGCTAATTGCTTAATATACTCATACTCCTTTTGTTGTGCCATAAGCATACTTTTCATCATTGCTTCTAAATTGGACTTTAGGGGTACTTGAAAATCGGGAGGTGGTCTAGCATTCATTAGGAGCATATTCGAAGGGTTTGGATTAGGCCTACATGAGAAATTTGGATGATTCTTTCAACCCAAATTGTAGGTACTAGAGTAAGGGTCATTGGTTGGTCTCGAGTTGAAGTTTCGAACATTGTTAACTTCACTAGGGCTTGGGAAAAAGGACTCTTAACTTGACAATTCAAAGTCACATACTTAATAGAATCACAAATTTCGCAAGAGAAAGGGGTACTAGAATTCACAGGATTAAGATTCATTCGGTCCAATCTTCGAGTCATAGCATCTACTTTAGCAAAAAGTCTCCAACCCGTTTGGGTTGGCCTCATTCAGCGGACCATTGGAAATTGTTAAGCGCTATCTCCTCAATCAGGTTATAGGCTTCATCTTCAGTTTTATTCATCAAGGTTTCTCCCGCCCCCGCATCAATAGTGAATCGAACAGGTTGGGTCACACCATTATAAAAAGCTTGGATAATCATCCAGCGTTGAAGACCATGATGGGGGCATAAACGCAGCAAATCATTAAATTGCTTCCAAGCTTCATAAAGCGTCTATTCATCTTTTTGCATGAAGTTGGTGATTTGATTATTCAAACTTGCCATTTTGCTTGGTGGGAAAAACTTCATGAGAAAAACTCTTGTTAACTCATCCCAAGTGGTAATACATCCCAATGGCAAAGAATGTAGCCAAGCTCTTGCTTTATCCCTTAATGAGAAGGAAAATAATCGCAGTCGAATGGCATTGGTGGATACTCCATTAAGCTTCAACATATTGCACACCTCTAAAAAGGCCGAGAGGTGTAGATTCGGGTCTTCAAAAGGAGTCCCTCCAAACTGAGATTGTTGCACCATGGAGATGACTGCCAGTTTGAGTTTAAAATTGTTGGATTAACATTAGGGTGAGCGATGCTTAACGCGATCCCTTAGACTCCAGGGGTAACGAAATCCCGAAGCATACTTCTTTGGCCACCCCCTCCTCCCGCTATGTTTGTTGGATTCCTTTTTCCCTCGCGTCATTGTGCTTTAATATTTTGCTTGTTCCTCCTTAGGCGGAAAGTCATGTCGATCTCGGGATCTGGTTCGTATAGGAATAGACTTTGCATAAACAGGGAAAATTCCTACAAGCATTATCACCAACACTACCAGTGCAATCATACAAGAAAAATAAAAAATAAAAGTAAAAGACAATAAAATACTTAGTCACTTTCATAAGACTAACTCAAGAGTTAACAAATTGGTCCCCGACAATGGTGCCAAAAGCTTGACCACTGCCGCAAGCACACAGGTAGTTATAGTATAGATAAAAAGATCATCACCAGGGGTCAAAGTAATCTATCGAGCTTTGCCTATCAGAAGATGGTAAGCAAATTCTAAATCGAAGGGTTTTGATTCAACAACTTCAAATTTACTCATTCTAAATCAACTAGGTAAAAAAAACACCTAGGAATTTATGTAGTTAAGAAAGGTGATTGGATCAAAATGATAAATATGCGCTTTTATCTAATCGGTTAGTTTCGAGGAATTGTAATCTTTTCAAAAATTTAGTCTATTCTTTCGACATCAACAAAATTTACCTAAACTAAGCAAAAGTCATTTCGTAAAACTAATTTGTCTTATTCCAAGTTAATAATTTTTGATTACACTCTAGTCCTCCCAATATGCAAATCTCTCTTTTGAGTAAATTCCATGTTAGATTTTATCAGGCAGTCTAGCAATCAAATATCACCTTTTAGTTTTTAACTCAATTATTTCAAGTGTGCAAGCAAATTTTGGCAAAAAAAATCCACTCACAACATGATAATCACTTGATAGAATGAAATCAAACCAATCATGAAACTGGCACAATTCTATTGATTAAAACATGATCCAACTACATTTTCATAAATTAACAAATCCCTGGACAAAATAAACTACTCGCACATGATTAAAGATTAAACAACTAACCAACAATTTGGCAAAATCTAATAGAAAGGGCTTGACAGAGATAGCCTTCGACCAAGGGCTTTAAACCGCCTCAAAACCAAACACACTCAAGATTTCTTACTAAAACAATAATTAAACTAAAAATCCTAACTAAAAAGAGCAAAATTTTAAGAAAGAAAGTCAACTATGCTATGCTTCCTCTTCTTCCTTGCTGCTAAACAACGAGACTTTATAGAGAAGCTTGGATGTTTTCAACCACACAACCGAAGGAAAACAAAGAGGTAGTAGTTGCACAGCTCACCATGGTTCGTAGCAGGCACCACGTCTGACTGTGGTCTTGGCTGGAACTGATTTTATGCTCTTGTTTTGCTCCACGGGCGTAGCATCTCATGGGTGTCCGTGGGGGAGCTAAAAAAAATGAGGATCAAATGCTGGGTAAAAAAGGCCTAAAATCCTATAAAACACATCAAACAACTATACCCAAGCATAAATTGAGAATCAGAATATAAATAGTAACTTAAAGGACATAATTCTCCTAAAAAATGTGACAAAATGGCCCTAAAATGATGTATACATTAAGCACTTATCACATCTATACTACATCCTAAATAGAACCTTTGATATATGTACTGCAAGAACTGGTTTAACATCATAAATGCAAAGTATCAATCAAGATCATCATGTGTTCATTCCAACAAAATTTCCATTGTATTTCAAGGTAAGACATATATATTGCTCACATTTCAAGGTGAGACATATTTATTGCTCATTTATTCAAAAGGGCATAAAAGTCCAAATTATTTAGTGATTAATTAGCTTCTTTTCAAATGCAATTAGGTCTTGCATTAAGGCTGAAATTCAAGATGCCTATGGATATATAATAGGGGTCATATTTAGATTAAAGGTAGAAGATCTGTTCGTAACTTACAGCCATGATCCTTATGAACAACATAGAAGAAGTAAACTCTCTCTCTCTTCTTCTTCAACACATACTTTGAAATACATTTATATAGTCTGTCAATGTATGCTCATTAATGAGTGGAGTGCCTTTTTTATTTGCATAGAACCAACATCAACTTATAATCATTGTTAGCTACAACTGAACTTTAAAAGATATGAGCTATAATCATGGTTGACTAACAACTTCTTTAACAATTAAATACATTTGTAAACTAGTGTAGTATTTCATTTACCATTGATAACTCATGCAATCAAATAAAGAATCTTAGTAATTAATTATAGTCATGTGCCTATGATGGTAATTGTACCTACTTGATCTCTCATATATATAGAACTAACTTTTAGACAATTCGAAAGTCACATTCATTAGTATTTTACAACATTAGTTAGAGATCCTTGTCCTTTTTATGCAAGGTTTTGAAAGCAAATGAAACTTAGCCCTAAGTATATAAATATACACATATCTGTCGACCATTTCAATTCTAATGGGTGTGGAATATAAGAGTTGTCATATAAGTAGGCTATAATTTTGGGGCACTAGACTTGTTGATTAACATATAATCATTCTATAGATCGATATTATTTTTATAGAAAAACAAAGGACTATCCTTGATGCGAAATTCACTATCGAAACTAGACTACGTAACATGAATGCTGGAAGACAGTTACTAAAGTCATCTTAAAAGTCACGCCCTAAACCCTAATTTCGCTAAATGGTAGGGAGGTCATGAAAGTGTGGGAGAGGAGATTTAGAGATTTCTATGTTTAATGTATTAATCTTTAACACCCTATACCTCTTTATATAGATTGTGGTGAATTAGGGTTACCACCTCTTAGCAGCTTAAGTGGTCGTAAGCCCTAATAATATTAGGACCGGCCAATAAATCCCACTCAGTCACATAGGCCGCAAAACACATGCTCTCCATTAATCACAACTCTTCACATTTTGTACTAGGAATATGACGGGCGATCAGGAAGTAACCAATAGTGTTATATTAAGTTACCATCTAACTAGCATAACACTTTCACCAAATATGATACCCCAAATCATCTTAAACATCACCAGTGCATTTCTAATCCCTTTATGTCATATAATATAGCATATGATTATATATTCAATATAATCAGCTGAGCTGATATGGTGAAGATGGATAGATCTCCACTTAACTGCTTTCCTGACGTGTTCTCATTGAACCATATACATTGTGCCCTTAAGAAACACATTAAAGTCGCCACATCAAGCTTTTACTTCATATCATAACTTTAAGTCAAAGGGTCATCATTCATAGGGTCACATAGTACGAAGAGATAGAGAAGTTAATTGTCACTCTGCGATTAGGTCGTCTTTAAAGCAAAAACAGTATGAAATGTGTGTTATGACATACCTCCTACTTAACTGGCTTGTCACTCTATATGTCATATGAATTGCCAGTATAGATTTTTACCCAAAAAATCTTGCCTGAGTGACTAGATTAGCATACTAAATGCTAATATTCACACTCGAGATTTGGCTTTTAGGGCTTTAATATGAAATCATATTTCATATTCAACCCCCTCAAGTCTCATCTTAGACTCACTAATATGACTATATTCATCCTTATTCATACACTTCCAATATAAGTAATCAACATTGCACCCCTATGGCCAATATGATTTAGTCCCATCCTGCCTGCTATTCAAGCGTTTCGGTGATTGCATGTGTGACTAGGCCAATCAGAAGCCTGTAACATTTCAATACACCTCACAAATAATAATATATCACAAAGCATTTAGAAAGAGAAACATCAATCTCTTATTACATAAATGCATTAGAGGAAAAACGTATCTGTCACATAATAAGATTCACGCAAAAAAAACTAAACCCTACGAAATCCTAAACTCAACGCATTAGCTTTGAAAGCATCTCTAGGAATTGGCTTAGTTAACGGATCAACAATAATCTTGTTAGTGAATATATATTTGATGGCAACTTCTTTTGTCTCCATGGCATTTCGTATGAAGTGATAACACCTCTTGATATGCTTGATCTCCTAGTGGAACTTTAGATCCTTAGCGAACTGGATGGCAGATGTATTATCACATAGTATGTCAATAGGATCTTTAACTCAAGGAGTGAGATTAAGATCCTGAAGGAAACTCCTAAGCCACATTGCCTCATGTGTTTCTAGGTTACATGTAACATACTCTACATTCATAGTTGACAGAGCTATGCATCCTATTTCTTACTACACCATGATATGGCTCCCCTATGCAGGGTGAAGACATAACCTGACCTAGACTCATCTGGGTTATCAACCCAATTGGCATCTAAGTATCATCTCAACTTAAGGTCCCCACCTTAATAGGCGATGATCAAGCCGCCTGTACCACAAAGGCAGCGCATAATTCTCTTGGTAGCTTGTCAATGAACAAGTCCTGAGTTGCTTTGGTAACGACTTACCAAACTAAGTGTAAAGCAAATGTTAGGCCATGTACCTAGCGTAGGGACATTGTTCATTACCTCCTTTTCATCATCTGTTTTAGGGCATCCAAAATCGTTCAAAGACCTGTTCGATATATGCGTCTAGGCACATAGCTAAGAGTTTCTAGGGATGATTTCTGATTATTTTTACACCTAAGATGTACCTAGCTTCACCTATGTATTTTATCTCAAAGACAGAGGACAATCACTTAGTGACTTTAATCATCTCCTAGTTGTTCTCAGCTATCAATGTGTCATCAATGTACAAGATAAGAAACATAACAAGACAAATAAAGTGACGGCTTCATGGAATCTAAAGTACTAGGATTTAGAAGATTGCTTAAGATGACATATGGACCTCTCAAGATGACACACCTTTTTCTCTTATCCCTTTGATACAGAACCAATGGGTTGGTCCATATAGATTTCTTCCTTAAGGTTACTACTGAGAAAAGCAGTCTTTACATCTATTTGAAACAACTCTAGGTCCGAATGGGCAACCAATGCTAAGAGTAGGCGAATAGAGGAAGATCTCTTCAAATAAAAAAAAATGCCCCTTTGTAGTCTATACCCTCAATTGGGGTAAAGCCCTTTGCCACTAAACGGGCCTTGAACATGTCAATTAAACCATATGCTCGATGTTTTACCTTAAAAACCAACTTGTTTTCAATGAACTTACATCGGGGTGGAAGATCAATGAGTTTCCAAACCTTATTTATCACCATTGAGTCATCTTATTCCTCATGGAATCCATCCAATCTTTGTGATCCAGTGAATCAATCTCCTCTTGATAAGAGGTATGTTCAAATTCCATGGGAGTGCATATGAATATTTCCTCTTCAATTTTGAACTATCATTGAGGAATTCTACTACTCTCACTCCTTCAGATCCTAGGATATTCGTTATTTGTCTGCCTAGGTGAGGAATCCCTCCCTCTTTCTGTGAGAGGTGTGGGACCCTAAGCATGTAGGGAACCACTCCACTATCCTTTAGAGGCGTAGGATCCTGAATATGTGGACTAACTGCATGTTTAGGGGTAGGAGATTAAGGATAACGCTCATTCTCAAGTTAACTCTTCTTAAGAGTCGAAGAGTGAGGGCAAACCTCATTCTGCTAAGTGGACAAGTCTCCCCTGTTCCTTTTGGACCTGGAAGGTGTGCCATCTTCAATGACTTTGTTGGACTTCAAATCCTCTCCCTTACCGAAAGATGGTTGAATGCCTTACTGTAACTCATGCAATTTGATATCCTTCTTTATTTCACAAATAGTTAGGAACTCTTCGTCAAGAAATTCAACATTGTAGGAATCTATTTCCATCATGCCACCATTAAGATGTTCCCCATACATTACATATCCTTTGGAATGTGTAAGATATCTAATGATTACCATTTTGATAGCTCATAGATCAAGTTTACCATGTTTTTAGATTGGGTTATACACATAGCCAGCTGAACCCTTGGGCGTAAGTGATCCAGAGATGGCTTTTTCTCAAACCACAACTCATATCGTGTGATAGATATACTCTTACTTGGCACATGGTTAAGAATATAGGCTACCGTAAGCAGCGCATCCCCCTAAAAACTAATTCAGATGTTGCATATGCCATCATTGACTTGACCATGTCAAGAAATGTGCAATTCCTGTGCTTTGTAACACCATTCTGCTGCAGGATGCATGGAATCATTAGATGTCTTTGTATACCTTTCTCTTTATAAAAACCTTTAAACGAATAAAAGAGATATTCACAACCTTGATCGGTATGAAGAGTTTTAACTTTTTATTTCAATTGTGTCTCTACTTCTGCTATGAAGCATTTGAACACATCAAGTATCTCATAGCGATGAGATAGTAGGTATGCATACCTATATCGTGAATAATCATCTATGAGAGAAATGAAATAAATAGCCCTATGACGTTCTTTTATATTTATGGGTCTGCAAATGTCTGAGTGGAATAATTCTAAGGGACTTGATGCTCTTAAAGCCTTACAAAAAGGTTTTATGGTTACAGCAAAACATGTCTCACACCTAGGCAACTTAACCCTAGTGAGTCGATCTACAAAACCTTCTTTAGCTAGCCTGCTCATTCTATCTTAGCCCACATGGCCATAACTAGCATGCCACTTAACAGATTCAGAATTAGGGACAAAATATGAGACAAAAGTAGAAGATATACTATTATAAGAATCATCCAAATCCAAAATAATGAAATGTCCTTTCAATGTCACTTGGCTAAACAAATTGCCATTATAAAACAAATCCAAACCATAGGAAAAAATCTAAAAGTAAAACATAATCTTATTAAAGAAACATAAGGAACTAAGGAGCACTGCACTCCAACTGCACTGAGGGTGTCGTGAAGAAGCGGCTTGTTTCCTCCATAGCATTTGAGCAGGTATGTTCCTACTTTAAGGACATCTTCTTTGGTGTTATTTCCTAGTATAGTAGTTTGTGAACCCATAGGGTAGCAATGGAACTCCACGAACCCAATTTTATTCTGAACTATGTGTTTTATTTACAATCCATTGAGAGTTAGCAACAAATCCATGAGAATAAACATATAATTTAGGAGTGTTAGGGGGGAGAAGTACCTGGCTTAGGATAATCCCAAGCAAAATGGCCATTCTTTCCACAATTATAGCACTTTACATGTGTCATATCTTTAGCTCCAGTGCCGTTAGCCTTATGCTTCTTGGCAAAACCACGTTCAGAGCAAGAGTTTTGAAGGAGGTAAGGACCCTTCTTGGGTTTTTTCCATGATAAGGCCTGTTGCTGTTGGGGCCACTCCCTTTTGGCAATAAATGCCACATTGGAGGGCGCATACGCTTATGCGCTCTTCCCCTATTTTGAACTGTTTTAAAATTACCTCAAAGGTCTAAATGTTCTCATTATGTGCCATAATGATCTTAAAACTCCTCTAATGTTCATTCTCATCAAGAAAATCCCTGATCACATTTGGCCCCTATTCCTCTTCAGAGACATTTTGCCAAGCAGCTTTAGGATCTTGAACCATGCCACTTATAGTTCAAAGATGCTCGCAGATACTAGAACTAGAGTCAATAGTATATTAAATCTATTTTAACTGTAAGATACGCACCCTAGTAGCAGTTGTTTGGTTGAACCTGATTTGAAACTGGACCCACAGATCCTTAGTAGCAGGAAAACACTCAGACTCTCCCAGGAGTTCATCATACAAGGCAACATCATCTGGCGTGCAGAACGATCCCTTTTAAACCAGGCATGGTATGCCTTTAGGTTTTCCTTATACGACTAACTAGCAGTAATATCTTTTCGTTTTTCATCTTTGTCTATCGAGACATGCATAGAAGCCATCAAGAGAGCATGTCACCTCATTCAGGGTGAACTGAACTTTTATATGCCAGATGTCGTAATTTGTGCCATCTAATTTTTCATTACAAGGTAGACTGCCTATCAAATTCTTACCTGCCATATATGACATTTTATATAAATTGTTAGGCATATCGTTTAATAGTTAATTATCAAGTAAACCCCATCATTTATATCATACGTTCGAAAATTTCACTAAGCTCAAAATCATCACATATAGATATGAAGTAAGAGTTTCTTTAATTTGATTATTATATAATTCCATAGAATCCCTTGTTAAACTAATTAATAGTTTAATTAGTGACTATCACACAGATATTAAACATTAACCATGTAAGGCATATTTACACAAGCTTTGTTCTGTAAGAAGCTAATTCATACAAAAAAAATTTTATGTTATTAATATATGGCACAAAGTTATATATTCAACTTCAAAAGTTTCATATTATTTATAAAACTTATCTACATAAGAACATAAAACATGAAACAAATTTATAAAATGATATTAAACGTACTCAAATAATTACTATAATTTTTTTTTTTCTAAACAATAGCACAGATTCATGCCAACATTATTAGGCATGCAATTTTCATGTGTTGAACCAATAGATCTTGGTAATTTATTAAGACAGAGGTGGCTGGCCCAGAATCAGCCGACTGGCCCATAACAAAATGGCCCATAAGTCAAATGCTTTGACCTGAGAAGAAAAAGTCCCATTTAGAAACATACCCACCCCTTTAAATAAGTGATTCTCTTACTGATTTAACCCAAATCTTCATTATCTTCAATGCTAGAACCTCTCCAATCCTAATCTCTTTCTGTCTTTTATGCTTTCTCACCCCCGAAAAGGAAATCTCTCTCTCTCTCTCTCTCTTCCCAAAACAATGAAATCTCCTTTTTTCTAAGCAACTATTAAGGCCCTAAAGGGAGTAGCGCTACCAACACTCTAGCCGCCGAGGCTACGACCCATTTTGCACCTAAGTCGCTGTGCCTTCCCTTGTAAAAAATGCCCACAACCTTTGATCCTTGTCAACCAATGAGAATTAATACCACCGAAGTTGAGTATGGAGAAGTGACCCATGCAACCAATGTGCCACTGAGGTGGCGATGCATGGGTTTGCATGCTCCCCAAAATGGTGTTTTTGTAGTTTTCTCTCTAAGGTTGCACAAGTCGGCAGTGGCAAGCGCTTTGATGCGGACAAACTCCATGCTTGGACTTACTCTCATAAGTAAGGGTTTTGAACCAAGTAGGCTCAATGTTGATTTGGGTCATGGATTAGGTCCTCGTAGGCAAATGTTGATATGGTACCCTTGAGGAACGAAAGCTTAGTAAAGGTGGTTGGGCAATTAGTATCCCTAAATACGGAGCTTAGTTACTTTATCCTCGAAACCACCTCAATAGCCGATTTTTAGTTTTTTAGGTAGAACACCTCTACTCACTTCTAACTCCATTTTGGAAGGGGCAAACTAGGTCCAATTTAGACATATTATATGCACAAATAGCTCTAGATGTCTAGTTTCCATAACACCATATGATGTCTCCACATCTCAAGTATTGAGGAAGATATGGGGAGAAAACCAAGCAATGGTGAGTGTAGGGTTTAGAATTGCACATTTTCGATTAAGTAATTAGTTGGGCTAGTGAATGGATGAATTAAGGGCTACTATTTCTTGGACAGCTGGTGGGCACCTCTAGCGGGCACCCATAAGCAAATCTCCCCATGACTCATCTGATTGCAATAGTCCATGACTCATCCAATCTAGTACTAAATGCATCCAAATTATAGCTAACCTATATTTTAGATAACTCTTTTAAAGTTGCACCACTAGTTGGGATTTCAATGGTTAATTTCCTTGTAAACCTATTGGTTAGTGCCTAACTTAGGAAAATTGGCACTCTCCTATTTGTTTTCTTGATCTTTGTAATATTTCTCAGACTTGGAGTAATGATATGAGAGTTTAATGCTTAGTGTTTTCTCAAAATTTTAGATTTCTTTGTCTCTCAAAGGAGGATGTTGAAATTAAGATCATTCTTTTAATTTAATCCTTGGTGCCTAGGCTTTAGAAGATTAAAGGGTGGGTTAATTTATCTCTTTTATTGAATTGTTCTTAAGTTTAATTCAATCACTAGAAGATTTAGGCTTTTTCTCTCCCCTGGGTTATCTTGAGCAAGATTAATCTTCATCAATATTTGGGAATCACCATCAAGGGTTTATACCTTTTATTTAGTAATTGGAATTCAACATAGATCATTTGGTATCAGAGTAAAAAGTTCCTTCATCTTAGTAAGCTTTAAATCCATCAATCTTGTGTCTTGATTTGCTTAAATTCTATTATTTTCTATCCTACTTTTAACTTTAGTTCTGCATCTTTAAATCTCTTACTTATCCATACAGAACTCTAATTATGGGCCAAGCACATCCCTAAAAATCTATAAAAGGCTTTCACAAAAACTTCATAAAAAAATCACTTAGGCAGAAATTTGGCATGACCTCTCCGTGCTGGCTAGCACGACTGTGCCATTTTCCTACATTCCCATTCGTATTTCAGAGATTTAGCACAAGCACCCTGTGCCACTGAGCATGACCGTGCTACTTCCATTTTTCCCAGTTTCTTGTCCATGTCACCCTTACGATGTCAGTGCTTTGCGTGTTTCCTCCTTTTCCCTCTTTTCACCGAATAAACTACTACCAACCATGGCCAATAAGGTAGATGCTGCACACTCTAAGGGAATTTCTCCTAAGCAAGCTCATGAGATGAGGAGAGATAGGGCCATTATTGAGCTTTAGAAACAAGTAAAAAAACTCACTAAAGAGCTTGAATAACTCAGGGGACAATGAAACCCTCGCCATTGAAGCTATAATGTTGACCTGATTGGCATTGCATACTCTTCCTCTCATTAAGACTTTGATGATGAGGAAAGAGGGCTTAGAAGAAGGCATCCAAGGGTTGACCTCAGGGACCTCAAAGTTGAGGCTCGGGAAGTTGATGGCAATTTTAACCCACAGAACTATCTTGGTTGGGTTCAAGCCATTGAAAGTACTTTGAATTCAAAGAGTATAATGGTGAAAAGTCCTTCAAGTTATGGAATCTTAAATGGAAGGGGTATGCTTCATTATAGAATGAGCACTTAAAGAAGTGTATGGCTAGAGAGGCCAAATCTAAAATCAAAACTTCGTTGAAGCTTAAAAAGTATATAGACACAAGATTCCTATCCCCCTCTTGCAAATAAAAAAAACTCGACCTCGAGATCACCTTTCTCAACCACGAGAATCTAAAGGTAGAAGCATACATTAGGGAGTTTGAACAACTATAAATGAGGCTTGGCTTAGATAAAGAGCCTGAACTCAAGATTGCTATGTATATTAAGGGGTTATCTCTTAGCATTACTAACAAGTGGATCTATAATCTTACTTATCTTTTGTTGATGTGTGCTACCTAGCTATCAAAGTTGAAAAGAAACTCAAGGGTTGAAAACCCTTTTAAACCACTTCTATTCATCCTTAAAGCACCCCCAAAGGTTACTCTCCCTACAACAAAGTTGACACTATTCTTACACCAATCAAAGCCCTTGATAAGGGTAAAAGGGATTGCTAGTGAACCACCAAAGAGATTAAAGGGTAAACAATGCTTCAAATGCCATCTTTATGGGTACTTCCAAGCAGATTGTCCCACTCGGAGAACTCTCGCATTAGAAAAGTTGAAGAAATCCAAGCTACTGAGGAAGCAACTAGTGAGAAAGAAGCCGAAAATGAGGATTAAACCGTGATCACTCTGGATATGGGTGAACTTTTAGTAATTCAAAGAGCACTCCATATCCAAAGGGTTTCTTATGAACCAAGCCAAAGGGAGCAAATCTTTCATACTCGATATACTATTGGAGGTAAGGTGTGTGAGCGCATTATCGATGGAGGGAATTCTACCAATGCATCTTCCACAACACTTATTGACAAGCTTCAATTACCACCAAGGTGCATCCTGCCCCTTAG
>NCQT01110060.1:3278-20519 GCA_002740465.1 Stenocereus thurberi
AAGTGTGCATAAAATGTCTGAGAATATTGAGTTTGTGAAAATGAGGTCCATGTTTTGACCACATATTGAGTGCAACTAGATTGCCCCTTGAGTCTTTACATGAATTTTGGCATGTGTTTACAAATGAGCTAGTTAAGATCTTGGTTGATGTCCCTATGAGGCTTTGAGTTTTTGGAGATTATTTATTAATTTAGTCTCATTTTTTTTTTTTTCATGTGTGACTCTTCCTTGACATCATTTCTCTAGAATTTGCTTTGATTCTCATTCAAGACACATTTTGTATATGCATTTAGTCAATATAATTGAGGCATTCTTCTTTAATTTATTAAATCCAATGGCCAAATAGTCACCTTTGTTGTATATTATATCCATCGCTAGCCCCTTTGAGCCTATATCTATTTTTCTTGATTTGAACCTCCTATATGGCCAAATGAATATCTTACGTTTAAGCGAATACTAGTAGAGCATTTCATTCTTTTGCATCAAGCTTGATAGGGCACTAGTAAGGTGGATTGTTCTCTTTTAGTGGGCTTTAGTTGTTTGGTGAAGGGATGTGAAATTTTGATGAATGCCTTATCTAATTGTGCAAAGTCTAGAGAGGAGTTGGAATTTAAAGTTCATTATGAATTTCCCTTGGCTAACTCATTTGGAAAAAAAAAAGAGAAAAAAAACCACAAGAACAAATGAAAAAGAAAAAAAGAAAGAAAGTTGAAATTATAAATTCTTGTAATTTTTAACTTTTTCTCTCTTCAATTAGGGATGGATTTTGTTGATAAATTATAATGGTCTAAGAGGGATGTAGTATGATGCATTAGAATTATTTAGCTCTTAGTCTATGGCTTCTATCTGCTCATTTTCAAAACATTTGTTCCCCCTCTTTACCTTTGCCATAGCCCCATTGCAATCCTATGAAAGTCCTCATGATTGTCTACTGTGTTTGCATTTTAGTGATGACAAATTTGAAAATCTTATAAAGATTATGGTAAATTTGAGTCTAAGGAATAAGAATTGAAGGAACCTTTATATATGCATGCATTTTTAAACACATGAGTGATGAGTGCCACATAAATATAGTAAGGTTCTACCAGCCTTGCTAGCCTCACTGGTTTCATATGTTGAATGACTGTATTTGATGATTTAGGGGGATTGATGCAAGTTTGACATTATGGTCTATCAAGTATTTTTTTTTTTTCGAAAATTTCATTCCCTAATCTACTTGCTAAATGATTTTTTACATCATTTTGGGCTACCTTTGGATTAGCTTTGCTGCTGAAATGTTACCTATATCTATCCTGAGAGGGTTGTATATATTTTTGGTCTTAGCATTGATTGAGAATAAGCAACCGTTTAAGCATGGGGAAGTTTGATAAGTGCTTAATATATACATCATTTTAGGGCTATTTTGCCATATTTTTAGGAGAATTATGTGCTTTAAGCCATAATTTATGCTCCTTTTCTTGATTGATGCTTGGGTATGGTTGTTTGATGTGTTTTGTAGGATTTTAGGCCTTTTTACTCAACATTTGACCCTTATTAGATGTATTTTGGCCTCCCCTGTGGACACCCATGTAATGGTACGCCCGTGGAGCAAGCAAAGAGTAGAAAATTAGTTCCAACCAAGACCATGGTCAAACCGTGGCGCCCGCCACGGACCATGGTGAAGTGTAAAGCTATTGCCTATTTGTTTTCCTTCGTCTATGTGGCTGAAATCATCCGAGTTCTTCTACAAAACTCATTTCTCAAGCAGCAGAGGAAAGAAGGAAAAAAAAAGGAGAGCTTAGACAGTACAGTTCATTTTCTCAAATTTTATTCTTTTTAGTAATTATTTTTAGTTTGGTTATTGTTTTAGTAAGAAATGTTGAGTGTGAGTGTTTGATTTTGACGTGGTTTGAAGCCCTTGGTTGAAAGGCTATCTCAGTCAAGCCCTTCCTCTCAGATTTCACCAAAACATTGGTTAGTTGTTTAATCTGCAATCATGTGTGAGTAGTTTATTTTCTCTACAGATTTAGTAGTTTATGAAAGTGAAGGTTGATCATATTTTAATCTATATAATTGTGCTTATTTCATGGTTGGTTTGATTTCGTTCTATTAAGTGATTATCATGTTATGAGTGGATTTTTGGCCAACGATTGCTTGCATACTTGAAATAATTGAGTGAAAAACTGAAAGGTAGCATAATTGTTAGACTGCTTGATAAGACCTGACATAACATCGCCTTGAAAGAGAGATTTGAATGTTAGGAGGATATAGAGTGTAATCAAAGATATTCAATTTGGATTAAGACAAATTAGTTTGAAAGAACTACTTTTGTTTAGTTTAGGCAAATTTAGTTGATGTCGAAAAAATAGACTAAATTTTTGGAGAGATTGCAATTCCTCGAGATTAACCGAGTAGAGAGAAGCACATCTTTATCATTTTGATCCACTCAACTTTTGTAACTACATAAATTCCTAGGCTTTTTTTCTTAATTGATTTAAAATTAGTGAAATAGAAGTTGTTAAATCGAAACCCCTTCAATTAGAATTTTACTTAGCTTATTTTGATAGACAAAGCTCGATAGATTACATTGGTTCCTGAGGAGCGATCTTTTTATCTATACTATGACTACCCATATGCTTGCAGTAGTGGTCACTCCTATCATCTTAGGGAAGTCATTTATAGCAATTACAGGAGCTATTTTTGAAGTGCTTGTGGGGAAAATATCTTTCTAGTTGTGTGAGGAGGGGGTAGACATCTGTTTCCCTCCACCTATCATCCTTTTGGTTCTAGTACCTACATTTCCTATAGTTCTTGATGTTCCTGTACTCATTTATGGGATATTGATATTTAATGGCAATGGGTACCCCATCTGAGGTCTTATGCCCTTTTTTATTTGCCTCCACCGATCCTGAGGTACTCATGTTCACCTTGGGGAGGTAATGGATGCACTACCATTCACTGTTTCAACCCTTCCATCTCCTTTCAACTTACCGTCATCATTGCTTAACGTAAGGGTCAAGTTAGGGATCTAAAACAAGCACTTCTCAGGAGGCAAGTTGTTCAACCGGAATTACATCATTTTATGCTTATTATCTAATATTTGCTTGAAATAAATTATTAAACTAGGATTTTAATATATTTTTGTTTATTTTGTAGGAACTTGACAAATTTGAGTAATACATAAATTACTTGGACAAAAAAGAGAGAAAGTTGAATCAAAAGGTGATTGGATCACAACAAGCATTGGATCAAGATAAAGAAAAGAAAAAGAACTCAATAATAGGCCCAGATCCGTGACCCAGTCTACCTTTCTCCTTCATTTCCCTTTTTCCCCCTTATGGGCCGGTCCAGTATATCATCAGCAGAACCGAGCCTAGCAGCACCTTCCCTTCTCTTTCTCTCTTTCTTTCTCTCTCGCCCAGGTCAAAGTCCAGCGTGCAAGCCCATCTCGACGCCTTTTCAGACCCTTTCTTCTCCCTTTCCCACCGAGGCCCAATCCTAAATCCCATACACCCAACAGCTCAGCCTCCCTCCTCCTTCTTTTCTTTTCCCCCTTTCTTTTTGCTTCGCATGGACAAGCATGTAGAGGCCCAGTCTGAAGCCCAACATGCCTCATTCTCTTTCTTCTCTCGCTGGCCTGAGCACTTTCCATTGGGCCTTTCTCTTTCTTTTTAGTTCACGGCCCAAACATCAGTCCAATCTGCTTTCACTTAAAAAAAACAGCACAACACTCATGTGAGCCCGTTTCCCCCCTTCTTCCTCTTCGTCTTCCTCCTAACTATCCACAACCACGAATGCATATAGGAAAAATT
The DNA here is from genome assembly GCA_002740465.1 of Stenocereus thurberi. NCBI lineage: Eukaryota > Viridiplantae > Streptophyta > Magnoliopsida > Caryophyllales > Cactaceae > Stenocereus > Stenocereus thurberi. Next base: position 7,070 of record NCQT01110060.1, read on the forward strand.
AGGCTCTTCGCTGAGTCTTGGAAGCCCCTTTGTATGACCTATCATTTTTTTTTTTCCAAATCTTATTCACCCGTTAATTGTCTTCCTTCCGTTACATTCATCATCAGTATCTCTTTCACCTCATCAATGGTTGATTAATGGGCAGTAAATGACAGGGCAACTATGAAGATTGAAGGAGGTCGAAGTTGCAAATAGAGGTTAAAAAAGAAAAGGGCGACAGAAGACTGGAACACAGAGAGAGGAAGATAAATTAGGTTTATTTTTCCAATTCTTTTCCTTGCTTTTGTTTCTATTTTTTTCATATTTTGATTTAGATTCTTAAAATTATTATAATTAACTTCAATCTAGTTGAATCCAAGTGAGATGTTTTGGGATTGGCATTGAAATTGTAAGTTCTTGGTTCAATTTGGCTCTACTCATGTTGCTCTGTTTGAGTGCCTCGTGAGTTGTTGAATTTCCACGATTAACAAGTGCCCCTGAATTCTTAATCCTGCTTGCTTTGGTAGATTTCTTAACTTTGGTATTTGATTTTTATTGTCTTGATTTTAGTTAACCGAAAACATCTTATTGGAATAATAATTTGATTTTGATTTCTGTTAATTTAGCATCTAAATTAGAATTCTAGCGACCTAATTTCATAATACATCCCCGTGGATTGACTCTCAAGTGCTACAATGATAAACCGTGTGTTTGTGGTAAAATTACAACAAGTTGTTGGTGCTACCTAGCATTCAGTTGCTTTTTTCTAAAAAAAAGAGAGTGTTGCTCCTTCTTGTCATGAAATTCGGGGTTAAAATTAGGCAGTTATGGCCAAAATACGACGACTATGCAATTCCAAGCTGCGCTAGAATATCTAGGGGTTTGGCTAAATTTGAATTAGTTAAACCTAGAATTTTTAATTGCTGAAAAATAAAAGTTATAGTACGGTAGCTGACTGTTCTAGAATGAGGTAAATCTTCGACATTCGATGTCAAGAGTAGAAGTTATAGCCCTTGGATGTTGAGCATATAATCTGACTGTATTCTAGGTCATATATAGGGAGACTAAGTGCTGTTATAAGTGTTCCAAATGTGCCCTAACAATAGTTTCAAGAGCCTAACTAAGTACTTAGGTATAACAAGGGTGTTTAGGAAATTAATGGGCTATAATTTATCATGTCAAAGGTCAAGCTAAGGTTTAAGACTAACAAAAACTATTTTAGGGATTTCCATAAGCCCAAGTTAGAACCTCGAGCACAAGCCTAGGCGTCGCTCCTGAAGAGGTAATGATAATGTCCTAACTCCCCCAAATGCCCCTCTAAAAATGTGCTTTGTGGGTGAACTTTGCAACTGATTTGAATTGATGTTTGGGGGATTTTCCTGAATAAATTGGTGATGGGATTTCTAATTATTACTGAAGTTGTTGTAAAATTTGGGAATTGCATGAATGTATCCTTAAAATATTTTGTTGTGAATATATTTTAAAATGCTTTTGGGCTATATTGGGTCGGGATGGGTTACATACATGTTGAACACTGATCCTATGTTTATGTATAAAAACCAAGTGAATGATTATGCAAAACTAGGGAGGTTTGGTCCCATTTGTAAGAAGGCCCAACAACCTTCCTCGGGTGTATTTGCATGTATCATTAGCAGCCATGTGCCACATTATGGGTGGATGTCAGGTTATCGATAACCATTCAATTTGATAGTAGGTTGTGATGGGGAAAAACGGTTGCATTAAAAATAAGGGTGGGGCATGAGACCTGATGAGGTCACTCTCATTTTTTATTATGCAACTAAACTAAGTGGGATTTGGATGCGGTTATAGCTTGGGTTGACAATGGTTGGGTGCCGTCATTAAATATTTGAATTGCCTATGTTTCCCCCACTCTTAAAGTGTTTGAAATGAATTTAAGTGTATGTTTTGACTGTTAGGGGTGGTTGTTGTAGAGTTTGCCTCACTATTTGCAAATGATTTTGTTTTTAGGTGAAGATCATGAGCATGGGCAAGGGACATCCATATAGAGTAAGGGCGTTGTTGTATAAGACTCATAGATGGTGTTTGAGATGAACTTTGTTTTAAATTGACCTTGTTTTACAATTGACATCTTATGTAGTGGTAATTATATTGAAGTTATGTTGGATATAACAATAAATCAATCACTAAAGGACGTTCATATGCTACTAAGCCTTGTATTTCCTAACAGGAATACAACAGTAACACTCCAACAGGCTATCCACTGCCACGTAGGTTAAATATCAGTACTTAATTAAAATTAGAAATTTCGAGGTGTTTTATATGGTAAGCAGGGGCACACATCTATTGAGTGCTCAAACGCTGCTTCTATCGTTGAGCATGCTAATACCCTGTATAGTTTTAGCCTACCACCACAGAATAATTCGTACTCCCATACTTACAACCCTGAATGGAAGAAGCACCCAAATCTTTCTAATAAGAATTCCCACTAGCAACCTCAAAGTTCTATGTAGCCACCTAAATTCTAACATCAAGCTCCCATAATCTATAGCCTCAACCCCTCAGTAGAAGTCCAACCTGAATCTTCTTATAGAAAAGTTTATTTAAACCAAGAGTAAGACTAATGAGAAACTCAGCAAGTTCACAAGATTAATTAATACTAGATTGGACAGCATGGCTTCCCACTTGAAGGACACCAAAATTATGCAGTTGGCTCAGCAGCCTAGTCACTTGTCCTGACCCTAGAGGTGTCTACCTGGTCAACCTAAATCAAACCTAAGGTCATATCAATACAGTTTTATGAAGGGTGAGGAGTTAGTGAGATTCTATGATAGTACTCCAATAGGTAGTTTTAGTTATTGATGCTGCAAGAATAAATGGGATGAAGAAGGAAGAGAGATAGAGTATAGAGGAAAAGAGTACCTAGTCAACTCCAGGTCCCGCCTACCAGTCACCTCGACCATTCTCTTTAGGGGTGGTATTATGAAAGCTTCAGCCCTTATGAGATTTCTGGAAATGCTGGGAAAGATTTATGTCAATGTCTTTTCTTGGAGTCTCTTAAGGAAGCACTGTCCTACTTGACATTCTTAAGGGAGCTTCTTTCCAAGAAAGGTAAGCTTAAGGAAGTATTGACTTTTCCTATAAGAGAGTTGCATAGCATAGTTCTTCTGAGAAAGTCGCCATCCAAGCTATAGGATCCTAGCAGCTTCTTCATCCCTTTTTAACAGGGAAGATAAAGATTGAGAATGCTCTTTATGATTTGAGAGTTAGTGTGAGCTTGATGCCTTTCTCTCTCTTTAGGAAGCTTCAACTTTAGGACCTAAGACCTACCAATATGACTATGCTATAGTATCTTGTAGGTTTTCTAAAGGGTGTTCCAATTCAGGTGTGTAAGTTACTCATCTCGAGTGATTTCATAGTTATGGATATTGATGAGAGCTCACAGGTCCCTATCATCTTGGGAAAGTCATTTGTAGCAATTTTAAGAGCTATCTTTGAAGTACTTGCAGGGAAAATATCTCTCCAGTTCTGTGAAGAGATTGTAGACATCTGATTACCTCCACCTACTACCCTTTTTTTTACAGTACTTATAGTTCCTATAGTTCTTGATGTTCCTGTACTCGTTTTGATTTGATGGCGATGTGGTGCCCTACCTAAGGTCTTGTGCCCTTTTTGATTTGCCTGCACTGATCTTGAGGCACTTGTGCTGCCCCTATAGAGGTAGTGGATGCACTAGCATTCACTATTTCAACCCTTTCATCTCCCTTTGACTTGCCATCATCTATTACTTAAGGTAAGGATAGCACTTCTTAGGAGGCAACCCAAGCATTTAATTGCTTTTTTTTAAAAAAAAGTGTTACTCCTTCGTATCCCTTCCTCTGCCATTTCCCCTTTGCATTGCAAGTTTCTTCCCTCTGCTCATTCCTTTGTGTGTCCTTTTCATTGGGGACAATAAGAATCTTATGCACGGAGGTGAGCTTATAGCTTTTTAGATTAAATTATGGATTTTATAGTCCAGTTTGAATGGCATGTCTTACATTTACAACATGTAGCTAAGATTTTGTGGACTTTAATTAGGTTGTTTTTGTATTTTCCATTTGGCGAAGCATGTAGCTTAGAGCACATAGGTTAGATGTCACATCACTAGAGGAAAGGTGATCGAGTTAAGCATTCACAAGCTTTCTTGGTACTCCTTCTTATCCTTCTGTTCATTACCCTCTACGCTGTCTATTGCTTTCTTAGTTAGATTTATCGCTTTTTAAAAAAAGAAAAAATTGGAGGGAAAAAAGTTGAAAAGAGTTTTGAAAACCCCTCATATGATGATGACACAAGGTCTAACACTTGATTGATTAGTAACGATTCTGTATTAAGGTGTGCCTCATCTTGCTGTAAATTTTACAAAATTATGTCAACATTCCCATTTAGGATTGCTCTGTTTCACACCAATTTTCCTTGACATTCATGTGGTTTGATTTGGTTGATCTTGAAACATGCGAAATATCTTGGAGTAAGTTGCATTGATGGAAGATCTACTTGTGAGATTTTGAGCCTAATTACTATTGATTACGTATAGTCACATAGTTCCTTTGTTGTGTGACTCCACTATGATTGAATTTGTAGAATTTGTTTGGTTATCTTTGAGATCACATTCAGCATGTGCATATGTTGATAGGATTTGGTCGACATAGCCACATAAGCTTAAAAGTCACCTATTGATGTACAATATCCCTCTTGTGAGCCCTTTTTTGTGCTCTCCCATGTTTTGTTGTTACATCCATATTTACTACACCCTTAGCCTATGTATAACTCCTGCAGCTTGCCAAAGTCTAGTAGACTAACTCATTGTAATGAGATGCATATATATTGAGGTTTGATTCATCTTTTGGGTGCCCCTAATGGTGGTTTGTGATTTAGAGGAGTGTCAGTTGAGATTTTATATTTCTCATGCCATTCACACATATCCTAGTTTTATTCCTAAAAAAGTTGATAAAAATAGAAAAAAAAGTTAAAAAGTAAAAAGAAAACAAACGGAAGTTGTCAAGAAAGTTTTTGACATGGTGATGGAATTAATAAACTTGTATCGATTCCCTCATTGCACTCTGTTGTGGGGTTTGTGGTTATTTTTCAATTTGTGTGACGTTGATGTTTTGGTGCTTATTGTCGTGGAAGTGTTTTTGCCCTCCAGCCTTTTGGCTAATAGTTTCACTTTTCCCAAAATTAATTCTCTTTCTTACCCTTAATCGTAGCTCCATTGCATCCATTTTGCAAGTTCTTATGGTTGACATTCTTGCCATTGCACAAGAGGTGAAGAATTGAGAACCTTACCAAACTTATGATAGTTTGCATGATTGGCTTGAGTATAGATTATACCAAATTTTAACATCTAAAACATTTTGGGAATAGTGTTTCATTTATCCTACAGTGAGGTTCTACCGGTTACGCTTGTCCACCACTTATTATAGGATCTCCTATCTTACTATGTGATTTTAACATGGAGAATTTGGTGTGTTACATTTGGGTAGTGTGATTTATAAATAGTAGTGCATGTGTTTTATAGAAAATATTTTGACACTTGGACTTAGCCAGCCTTGATGCATGATTGTGTTTGATTAGATTGATTGTTATCTCCCTTATTGATCATTTAGAGTTAGTTGTAGTCAGGGACAAGTGAGAGATAAGCACTTGAGAGTTACTAAACCTCTAATTTTGGTATCTAAGTTCCTTGATTTAACCACTCTTCTTTGCCCATTTTCCTTGAATTTGTGAGAAATTTGATTATATTTGCTCGTCTTCGCTCATAATTATATTATACGAATTAGCTTTCCTTTTGTACGTACTTTAGTCCTAATTTGAGAGCAATTGTGGTCAATGGCTTAGAGATAAGCAAAAAATGATATTTCAGCAAAGGAAGGGGTTTGAGGAGTCAGGGAGAACATTTAAGAGTACAAGAATGAACTTCGAAGCATTTGCATGGTGGTGTAAAGTTACTAATAGCAGCTAAAATTTCATGAGATGCGTGGCTGGCCATGCACTTTCAATGCGGCCGTGCGTATCAATCAGTCAGTTAGACCCGATAGTTGGACAATTAGCCATGCATGTTTGCAAGGTTGTGCATCCCCTCTCCCAGAAATTTTGTACGAGTGGTTGTGCCATGTTCCACAATCATGTATCATAGTTTCTTAGCCAACCTAGGTTTTATTCAAATGTAATGTTTTCAAGAACAAAGTTATCGTCTCTTCAAAGACTTTTCTCTCATCTTTTTAGATTCAAGTTTAGGTTTACTTCAGCATACAATTGAGTATTTTGAGTATTAGTATTGTTGATTTAAATATTCTTGCTCATACAAATTATAAATTCCTGTGTTTGTCTTCCTAATCTCTTTGTTTTGATTATTCTAATTTTCATTCTTCATAGTTACTAGATGTGATGTTTGGCTCAATGAATTCTATCATGTTTAGTGGCTAAAATTCCCAACTTCAATTGGAATTGACACCAATTATGCTTAATTAATCATAATTTAGCCCCAAACCTTAGTTGTCTTATGTTTGTGTAATTGAACAATACTTTGCTCACCACTTGTTGGATGAATTACAACATTCATCTATTTCTATCTAGATTTAGTTGAATGTTAAAAGATGAAACCTTTAACTTAGTAGACGATTAGGGTTATAATATGAAAATAATTGAAATCCTAATTGAGATTTGAGATTGTCTATCTTATAATCCTTCAACTTTTAGTCCCATGAAATTAAGTGGTTATAATTCTAGGATTAGTGTTTGCACCTTGAAAGCGGGAAAGGATTTTCTTAACTGTCAATCTATCGATTCATATTGTATGCTTGGGTGAGTTCTATGTAGTTAGTAATTGATTCGCTAGCTTAATTATGCCATTAGTTCTAACCTAAGTGTTTTAATATTCTGATTCTTTACTTGATATTTTAGTGGCTATCATTTTCTTGGATGATCATTATAGTGTCTGAATTTGGTTTGTCTACATTGAGTAAGTTAATTAGATTTAGTAATTAAAAGTGAGTTCCTTGTGACATCGACGTGTCCTCACCGGTTGATTTCAGAGATTCGCATAGCTATGTAGAGATTGATTTCACATATTCCTCTAGCTTTTAGGTGCGTAGTGTCTGTTGCTTTTGTTGAACCGTTACAAGATTCTTTATTTGATATCTAAGGCTTTATATCCCATTGCCTAAGGGGTTATTGCCTTATAACTAGGTCTAATGCCTATTGCTTTTGCTGAACAGAGCATTTGGAAGGGGCTTGCATGTCCGTTCCAAGCTGGCATCCCATTCTAGTACTTTTCTAACTCTATTCCCTATTTTTCCAAGTCCCTCATCTAAGCCCTAAAATCTTTGAAAACGGATAAAAGGAAGTTAGATTTTGGCATTAAGAATACATTGAGGTGACAGAGCTTAAGGCCCCATCCATCCAAGGTACCATTAGAATTGTGCTTTGTGAACCAGGCCAAGGTGGTGTTACTACCTTAGATGCTGAGAAGTACAAGGCTGCCCTTTCTTCAAAGGGCAAAGCCATGAGAAGGATAAGGCACTCTAATGATCTAAATTCAGTAGAGGATTTGTGCAACTCTATGCTTTGGCTTTTGGCCTTTTTCACATTTATGGTGTAACTGCTCAAGAATTAACAACATCCCTGTACCATGTGCCCCTTTTACTTTGTGCTGGAACTTAATAACTAGGATTTCTATGCCAATTTTGCATGAAAATTTTTACAATAAATGTTATGTCTGGGTTTTTTTTGCTTGATTTTCTTTTTGACTCTTTATTACCCCCTAACTTTATTTCCCTAGCCCATTTAAGAATGGATTGGGATTATAAAGTCACTTAAGTGAACAATTACCAGTTTTATCTGTTTTTGTCTTTTCCACTGTCTTTCCTCTTTAAAATGAGTTTCTCAATCATCAGTTTCTTGAGCATTAAATTAAAATTATGGCACATGATTTCATCTTGCCCATTTTATCGTGCCTTCTGACCGATTTCTTAAGTCTTTTTGGTCATTCAAGAAATGGCCATTGAATTTTCCAAAACACATATCAAAGAATGCCTACATTATATAATAGTGTTCAACAGAGATCCCACAATAAGCAGAGGCCTTATGGTGGCTTTATGAGAGAATTTATGGGGCTATGGTCGGTATGCATTGATGATAGCCAACAGCACTAGGGGATAGGCTTCAGCAACAATGCGAATGCCATAAAGAACTTGAATCTGGATACTGGCCTTTGACATTCTTCTCCATTAAACCAAAATCTCTATGCATGAGCCCCTGAAGGGCTTTCCTAAGATCTGATTGTTTCAAGTTCAGCTTGAGGCTTCCCCTTTCCTCTTGCGTTGAGAGCTTATCAGACTTATATAGCCTTGGGCTTTTCCAATTCACACTGAATAGTGTTGTCAACATCATTGCACTTGAGCTTTTTCGCCATGTGCATACCAACAAAACTCAGTGTTGCTGAATTCACACTGTTTTATTGAGGCCAAAACTCTCATAGTGGCTACAACTTTCATGTTGTAAGTAATTGGACCATCCTTCTTGACAAGCAGTTCGACATTAAGGTTTAGAACAGGTCCTAAGTATATGTCTAGGATCTCCATAGAGAGTGGCCTTTTCCAATAGCCACCACACTAAGCCTCAAGGATTCCACTTATCTAGAGAACTCTAAATAGAGACTTCATCTTGATGCAAATGAAACTCAAAAGGATATGGCTATTTAGTGGCCATATGTTGCCAATATAAAGGAAGAGAGGGTTGTCAACCATCTGAGCTTCTTACAAATCTTAGGTAACCTCTTTTTCTTCTTTCAACTTTCAACTTTTTACATTTTATACTTTAACTTAATTTTTGCTTACCCAATGGCTTCCTTTTTAGTGTAAGCTTATTCTAACTACTTGGATCACCTTCCAGAAGAGAATATTGAGGAGGAAAATTCTAAAAAGAAGAATAAAATTGGTCTCTTCATAGTGAATGCCCCTCTTAAGTTTAAGGATCCCCTCGAAGAAATGATGAAGGATAAAGGTAGGGAAGTCAAGTGTTGCTAGATAATAAAGGAAAAGGAGAACCTCTTCATTACCAATATGAGGGGAAAACATAATAGTTGAAGGTTACTTTCACCTATTGGTGGATGAGATAATCCTTTTGTCTATCGCTCCAATCAGTACTCTCCCCTAACCACTTAAAATGAAGTAGAGGGTGCTAAGATTGTTTCTTTTAGTATTAGTGACGATGTTGGGAGAATTACTTGTGATTGTCATTTGAATATTTATAGAAGTTTTTCCCAGCGATTCCTTCATCAATGCTAGTGCTGAGGGGCCCTCATCTTTTTGTAGACTCTCCTTACATGTATAAGTAGCTTATCACTAGAGAGCACATGGTAAAAAGGTTAAATGCGAATGCCTCCTCCAAACACTTGATTATGGAAACCAAGTTTGTTCCAAGGAAAAATAGAGGTGGTCCCCTATTAGAGAGAAAGTTTCTTCCCCCAGTAATACCCTAGGAGAGTCCCTCAAGCAACAAACGATTAAAATTGGCATACCAGAGGGAACAAAGGATAATCCCTTAATGTTTTTAGGAAATCTGCTAAAGATACTTCTAAAGAACTTATTGGATCATCTCCCCCCCTTCTTGTTTCTAAACTCTAATAGTCATTAGGAAGTAGAAGGCTTACCTGTAACCGCTCTTTCTGGGTTAGAATCCCTTAAGGATAAAATGGCATTCTAAAGGTCAAAGTAAAGAATCTTAAGAGGCCTTAAAGAAAGTATTATCTAAGAATGAGGATTTAAAGGAGAAGCTAGATAGGAAGCAAGAGGTTCTCCTTTATATGGGGAGGATGTGACCAGATCCCCATCCAGTCCAAAGATGGAANNNTGACTATTTATTCTTTTAACACAAGCTTCTATTTTATTATTTGTACCTATTTACTGAAGTTTGTGAATTTGAGTGTTGTGTGCTTTATTTAGTAGAGCTTTTTGATTGCTCTCAAGGCCTAATCCACCCTTTCGGAATTTTGTTGTGAATTCTTAAGGCGAATCTATTACCATAATCTTAAGAATCCTACTCCTGATAGGTCTTGATTCATTCTCAACTTAACCCATCGACTCGTCCTAGGACGGTATTATACTTTTTCATCCACTTGCCTTGGCTGCACTTACATTGAATGATACAGTAATAGGGAGTACATACATATCTTTATCAAGGGGGAACTAAAATTCTCATCTTGGTGTGGAAACCAAAAATGGTGTCTTAAATTTTTGAGAATGCCCGATGACGAAACGGAGGTCTCAACCTATACATTTGGGGGCCTAGCAGGAATGGACCTTTAATGAAAGCCTAAAAAATTATTATTAGATCATGTGAAAATGTTAGGCCTAATATGAACTAAGTGCGAGCTACTTCGGCTATAGCACCCAATAACCCAGGACAAGGTCCAAGTTCGTAGGCGGACCTGGCTTGAACCAGGTTGGGTTCTTAGCCCTTCTTTCCATCTCCAAAATGCACTTGCTTTGATAAAGATTTTATCTTATAAAGATCCAGCTAATTAGATAGATTTTGCTATCCCAAGATCCATGATTTTGGCTTTTTTTAAGTAACCCAATTTATACGTTAGATGCTATGAAAAGGGAGCCTTCCCCAATGGTTGAATACTCAGAAAATTAAGAGGGGACATGCCAAAAGTTGGAGAGGAAGGAGGCCGAAAAATTGAGAGACAAAACTGATAACCCGTGAGAAAGCTTCATTCTGCTAAGATACTACTAGGTTCCCAAGTAGATCAGGCAGGTCAAACTAAGGGCATGGACCTATCACCTTTTCTTTCTTTTTCTCTGTGCCTTTTTCTCTTTTTGTTCAGTTTCGTCTTTCAGACAAAGTTGTCATTTTTAATTAGTTTAGACCCTACCATCTATAATTATTTTGATTGTTTCTTTGTATTTCTTTCTTTAAATTTCATTGCCTAATTCACTGGATTTTACCATATTTCATACTTGCGTTTGGTGTGCATTAATTCAAATTTTCCATTTTGATTAGTATAGGCCGTTAGTAATGAAAAGCTATGGTCTGATGCACTCTATTGCCAAATAGTACGTTCACCCCAGAATCTGGTTATTCGGTTCAAGCCTAAGTAGTCAAATAGTTGCCACTTTAAGGATTACTTTGTGGCTTTTTGAAAACCTCTTGAAAATGAACCCATTGTTCCTAACAATTTATGGTTCAACTTAAAGAGTGCATTTAGTTTACTAGTTTTTACCTAAAAAAACTTACCGGTAACTTTATTGAATCAATTCCTTTTTCGTAATTTTTGTTATTTTGTGCTCAACCTTCTCGTATTGGCAGAATGGGGACTTTTGCTTTGGATGCAAGTTACACTTCCTTTTCTAGACAGTACTTGCTGTTTAGGCCAAAGACTTGGGCCACATCCTAGCCTAACAAACCCAAATGACTTCTTGAATTAGGACTATAATCCAGCCTTTCAAGTTAGCACTATTTGAAGCAAGGGCAAGTTCCTAAGTCTGAGCTCAAGTCTCTGCCACAATGCAGTCGAATCTACTTAAAATAAAAGAAATCAAATAAAATAAAATTCAAAATGCTTACTAAGCAAGCGGGTCCAGCCATTTATGGGGGCCACACCTAGGCTTTGGGTCATGGCCGTAACACATGGTTACATAATTTAAAGAAAAAAACGTTTTGTAATGCATAATAGCATTTAAGGTTTTACAATTGCATCTCAATCCCATAACATGAGAAATTTGCTAACATTTGGGAAGATTTTAGTTTACACTCTCCTATCTTTATGTCCCTATACCCTTAAACTAGTTGTACAAGCTCCTACATGTGTTACATTCCTTATGCTGCCAATTCCCAATTGGTTCCAGGTTAGGGCAGATCTTTGGCTCTTTTGGAAGGCAATAAACTTTGGCTGATACTGAAGTTATTCCTTATCATCTTGTGGGTGTATAGGTGTGGCTTTTACGATAGGGATTTAATGCTTCTTTGTACTCTTCTAATCTCCCACTGTATTTACCATTGAACCATCATTTACAGTGAAGTACATCTCTAGGTTGTGGATAGAAAGTATTGGCCTCAAAGAGTTTAGCAGTGATTTTCCCACAAATATTTTGCTATTAGAAGGCATATCAATCATTGCATAGTTTACTAGCATATGATGGCCTTTTCTCTTTTGAGCCTCCAACCTGGTTAACAATTTAATTATCCTTTTACCACATTCGATATGTTTTGTAACTGTTATGGTTAGATGTGGTTCTGAAGTCACATCCTCACCATCTACGCTAAGCTTGAGAAAGCAAATATAAAGAATGACAACTATAGAAATTCTAGTATCTAATAGTGCCCTATTGATTCTACAATTAGCTAATATCCTCTTGATTATCAGAGGATCAATGTGTGACTTTGATAGAGGCATACATCTTCAAAGGATGCCCTAGGTAGAGTACCCATAGTTATTGCTTGATTTGTCTAATCCAAAGTTCTTAATTGACCCTTTAGAGCCCTATCCAACAATCTTTCTAGGGATGATTTCACAGCTGGATGGTGCCCTTGAAGGGTCTGTCTTGGCAATCGCCTTTGTCTAAACTTTTTTCATATAGTTGCTTCCCCTTCTTCTCAGGGCTGACTTTAAGGTGCTTATCCAACTTCCTCTTGCTTCCCAAGTTATAGAACACTATATCAAGTTCTCAATAGTACTCTGTGACATGCCCATAATCATTGTGTAAAGCACACCAATTTATGCTTCCTCTTGTTTTTAGGCCTCTACTTGAGTAGCCTGGGGGCATCCATGGGCATACACTCCTTGATTTTTAATGAAATTTCACTCCTTGAAGTGGTAAACAATGACTTTATCTTAAGGCCTTTTCCTTCTTTTCCCCCATGCTTTGCTTGATAGGCTTTTCTCATCTCTTCTGGATACCTACTTACAAGTTCTAGTCCTTCTTATCATGGATTCATGCTAAGGCCTTTATGCCTCACCATATTTGTGAAGGCAACTAAGGCCACATCTATCCTAAAGTCATATAGCCAATGACTTCTAATCACTCTAAGATAGTTTCATTAGTTCTATAGGTGACCTTAGAGTCTATTCCTTGCGATGAAGTCACTTTTAAAACTAATAGAAAGGTTGATCTTAGGGGAAGCATATTAAATTAGAATTATGCTACTTGTGTTAGGATAACATCAAAGTATCTGCAGATCATTACCTCTGAGGGAGATCATTGGAGAGATTTAAGTAAGGTACACGTCAAGATGCTCTTGAGGGTCACTAGTCTCATTGAATTGCCTTGTCTTTGGCACTTTGGTCTTTTATATGGGTTTTCTTTGCACTTTCCTTTGAAGGATGCAAAGATTATATAACTCTAATAGAACTTCACCTCTATTGTTGTGAATTTTCTTCACAGTTTCCTTCTTAATGACATATATCTTACTAAGGCCTCTTCTGTAAATTCCTCATCCTCAACCTATT
>NCQT01110078.1:2473-13687 GCA_002740465.1 Stenocereus thurberi
GTGTCGATTTAATGATTTTTAGGTGAATTTTGGAGAATATTAAATGGAATTAATATTATGGGTGTATGATGTATGGGTAGCCATGAACATGAGTGTAAGCTTGAGGTCGGTGGATATGATGCAAAGGAAGGAAATAGGTTAACTTTGAGAATTTCAAATTCATTGCATAAATATGAATTTGTAAATTAGATTAAGGTAATTAAATAATGGTTGGTGGGTATTTGAATAAAATTTGGAAGGTATGTGTGTTGTGTGGGAAAGAGAGTTTCTTGAGCTTGAGGTTGAACATGGGATTAAAGGAAGGAATTGCTAATTGGGCTTTAAAATTACAACTTAATTAAGCTCTTGAGATTAATTTGGTAAATTAAAGTGAGTTTGTATGGGAGCATGAAGTGGAATATTAATTTGAGATTTTGAAAACAAGTCAAGTATGAGATGAATGTTGAAGACTAATTTAGGAGTATTGGATGAATTTCAATGTGTGAATTGGGGGTGATATTATCCATTAAAAATAATTGCAAGGCTGGACTTTTACGACTCAGTTAAAATGGTAAGATAATTGGGTTTGAATTGGTGTTAAAAATGAGTTACGTGCTTGTGTCACTTAAAGAGAGGAATAATGATTAATGCTTGTTTGAATGTTGGAGAATGCTGCATGCTTTTGTGACCCAAAAAACATAAATAGAAATCAAAGTTCATTTGAGCCTAAAGGAGCAAAACTATTTTTAATTTGCATATGAAAGCATGATGTGATGTCGGAAATCGAGTTAGAACCATAAGTCGAGTTAGTAACTCAACCCCTCATGAATAAATCACTAGAACAAACCATAATATCTAATTTCATTAAGATTGTAATAATAATAGAAATGAAATTCATGATAATATCAAGAAGGACATCCAACACCAATAACGACAATGCTTATAATAACTTTATCGATAATAGCATTAATATTTGTAACTCTACAGGTAACAATATTAAGGCCTATTATAGCGTAATAATATCAATATCATTAATGATAGTAATAAGAACGATAGTAATACTAACAAATAAAACTCTGCTGATAATAACATATACATTTTTAAAGCAGAATTAATGCCATTCTCATCGCTTCAGCACCGCAAATCGTATTTTATTAAAAGGGGAGAGCCTTTAAGGCTCCAGGTAAGTTTACTGCTTGTACCCTTCAAAAAGTTCACATACTTTTCATAAATACCAAAATCTCATAATATATAATTATTTAATGAATCATTTTTAAGTATTGTTTTGTCACATAATCAAGTGAATCCACCCGTTATCAATCATCAGAGCTTACGCCTTTTAATTCACCCGCGCGGCCTCAAGTCAGGCTATTCGATTGGCATGGTAGATATATACCTATTCAATGATCGCAATACTCATATGAGCTCATCAATTTGGGTTCCATGATTAGATAATAACTGATAACAGGTTTACTTTATAATCTCTCTCTCCCCCCCTATTTTCGAACTAAAAAGAATTGAAATGCGGGGGCCTAACTAAATTGTTTTAAACATTTAACTTTACAGTTCGGGAATAAGCATGCTGAGTTTTGGCTCATTTTTTAAAGTATTTTTGTGTTTTCTGTTTTTGGTGATGGATAAGTGGACGAACATGTCCCTAGCAAGCTGAAGGATGTAACAAGTGAAGGAAGAACTCGTTGCATTTGCAATGTGACACCGTTAGATGCTCACAGAGGATTCTCGCATAATATAAAAGCGTGACAGAGCTTAAAGATCATGTTGAGTCTACAATTTGAGTCAGCATGCTTAAGGTAGAGAGAGTTAGAAGATACCGAATCTGTTGATATTTTAGGTTGTGTAAAGGTCAATTTATAGTTTGAAGTTGACGTGAATGCCTTCAGTCTAATGGGATTTAAGGATTATGACAGCGTCCCAGTAAAATCATATAGTTTATAAACGAATAGCCTTGCCCGACTTAAGGCGGCGGTAATACCTCCAACCATTAAGGCTTCCGTTACACTTACTATAATACATAATTAAATTAAGGTAATCCGGTAATTAGTATTTAGGGGCGTTAGAGTTGTGATATCAGAGCTAGGTTTAGGGACATTGTGAACTATAAGGGTGCTTATACGTTGTGTTGGACTAGTTGAACGAGATGTTGATTCAAAGTTCATGTGTATGCATCCATCATGAGGATATTTTAGTAAACATTTACCAAAGCTTGAACTACCTAGCCTTCGGCCTTTAGTATTAAGGCAAATGACATAGTAAATAATATCTTAGGAATTTCATCATTATCAAAGTAGAATGAGGAAGCATTCGGTCAACCTCTTGGCAACATTTGTATTCCAAGGAAGTGTATCAAGCTGATAGGGATAACTTGGTTTGCCCATATGAGTTACCAGGATGACTTCAATCTAGAGGTTTTATTAAGACATGCTGAAGTACTTAATGTTAAGGTATTGTGATGTTTAAGACATGACATGAAGGTGGAGTCCATAAACTCTTATATGATTAATGCAGTACCAAACTACCTTTAACTTGCTAAAGAGGGAAAATGTATTATGTAGCAATATTCATGGGTTGAATCAGTATGAAATAGCCGTTGCAATAGTACAATAATGTCAATGTATGAGGGCATGTCACAATGTTATAGATGATTTGCAATAATCATTTACTATAATCAATCAGGTGTTGGCAATTTAGTAGCTTATGGTGTGCTACTTGATATTATATGGATTGTTTACGGCAAGGTAAGATGTTATGCCAAGGCAGTGTTGTCATTAAATGTGCCTTCAAATTATGTGAACTTATGTGGGCTATCGACTGCTAGGTGTACAAGTTATTATACCCTAAAAACATGTTCTGCAGTGATAGAGGTAGTAAGTAATGAAGAGGTGGAGGATATTTAGACATGGGATGTTGGTGGACATTTCGACTTAGAGTCGTTTGACTCAGATCATATAAACAAATATGCCTCAATTTAGGTGATAGTAGGCATTAAAAACTTTGGAAATATATAGGGGAAAATGCTTTTAGAGATTTAAGATTGTATATGTGGTTGGGTCGATAATGTCCACACTTATTATGAGGTTAGAACAAACTTTAAAGGCACATTGAAAATTACTAAAGGTGGATTTTAGCTCCAAGATATTCAAAAGAGGTTTTAAGGATGTGGCATAAATAATTTTTCTTATTATGATGAATTAGGTCATGGGTGCTGATGGGTCAAGTCCTGCTCGTTAGATTGTATAAAAATAAATGAAGTGGGGGAGATCGTTCTTTATGAGGCATCAGGTAATTCAATAAGCAAGCTCTTTGGGATTAACCAGGATTAGGAAAAAAAAAAAAGAAAGATAGAAAAGAAAGAGTGAGAAGAAGGCAATCTAGAGATTGGATTCATCAAGATAGCGAGAGTGGCGGTCCATAACTTTGAGCATACTCATTTTGTTTAAAAACAACTATTTACACAAATGAAAGGGAAAAAGGCTCGAGGATCTGTCATATATGTGGACGCATTCATTACTTTTATATACTAGGAATTCTAGAAGTTATAACTTATATTATAGACAGGAGTGGATAAGATTTAGGGGGATAAATAATCTTTAGAGAAGTACAATATAAGTACAATGGTTATATGGGTTGGATTCAGGGCACTTGTTAATGCATTATGGTTTATGTTGGTAAGGAATTGGGATTGGTGATTCGAGTATAAATATTGCATGGACTCTACGGGAGTATTACTAATGACTTTATAAGGTTGCGATGTCAAATTCAAAAGAGCATTATCAGGACACAACTTCAGATATAAAAGTAAAGGCTTGTGAGGTAATAAGATATATGAGATGTCTGCATACAAATTTAAACCTAGGTGACTTTCCTTTGAGCATGTCAAATCATGAGTCCCTGTATTGATTCAAAAGAGTTTACGTTGACCTTTGGCCAACTAATATTAGACCTCCCTTGCCAGATATCATTGCATAATCCTTTGTTAGGAATCCTTGACTTCCTTGGTTATTACCTAGAGCTAGCCACCCCCTATTATGCAGTAACATAATTTAATTTGTAATTCCTTTTCATTCCCATTAAGCTTTACCCTAAAACAACACTATTTAATTGTCGCAGCAATATTTCATCACATATCTTTTCCTGCATTGAATTACCTCATGACATTAATTTTTATAGGGAATCCCTATCCTTAAGATGGGATACGTCTCTCTTGCTATCACTAATTACCTCTACTCAGCTTATTTTTTGCGACCATCATTTCAATAGTAACATGACATTTCTTGTCCTCACATTCAATCACTACTTAGATTCCTATTTTACAACTACTATGGCTTTTGGATTTATGTGTAATATTTTGGTTCCTACATAATCAATGATTGGAACTATCTGATTCATATTGCCCTCCATTCCTAAATAGTTTATGCTTATAGTTATTTTCATTCCATTTGCATCACAATAATATTTTAATTTCCCATCACTTTGGAACCTGCCATCTGTTCGTTTTGTTAAAGTCCTACATCAGCAACATTCTCAATACTTCTAGTCATTAACCAACTTCTCCCTTAATCATCTTGACTTATGTATTGACATCGTCTCCTTGCTATTTTACCTCTTCTTGACCTTAAGCAGTTGCTTAAAAGATCTTAATTGGCATACGAAACCTCGCTAATTAATTTGTCTTTTGCATTGATGCTATTATTTCTACCATTACTTATATTTGGTTGATCTGCCTCATCTTTAAACTTTGCTTCCTTTCAACGTTATTTGATTCTTCTTTTAATTTCAAACTTTTGGAAGTTAGCGGTTCCTCAAGAGTGTTCGTAGCTATTTCTAGCATCATCCACCATGTCTTTGAACTTGTTGCTAAATATTAAATCCATTCTTGTTCGATTTGAAGTGGTTGTCAAAGTTTTAATACTTTTGACTTTCATCTTCCTCTTCTTCATTTCGCTAAAAGCTTATTTATATGTAGATATCTTGCACCTCGTTTATTCATGGTAGTAAGCTTGTATAGCTTGTTTCGAGTTAGAGATGCAGTTAAGCTCCCACTAGTGCGAGTGAACAATGACTATTGTAACCCCGCGAATTTTCTTGCTTGTAAATTCCATTCCACAAAATATAGACTCGGCCTTTCTTTATGCAATGTTGTTATCTTACCTAACTTGTTTTATATTGCTTATTTTATACTTTACTCATTCAAATCCAAATTCGTCTAATGACTTTATCATGTTGATGGTGGCTAGATGGTCAACTTGTTGAAACTCCGTTACTACTATCTTATTTAATTCAACGGTTGGACCCAAATGTAACTGAATCACGTTTCTCGTCTAAAGTGGGTCGAATCTTTTCCTTCAAAACTCTCTTTGGTTGTTGTCTATTGCCCTATGTTGGGCATTGTGATTACCCTATTTTTATGATATTGGCACTATATTTATAACTTTGACATTCAACTACACTATAGTGTCATAGTTATAAGAACAATCCACCTTCTTATTCCTATTAGAGCTCAAAAATCCCAAACTCATTTTCATTCATGCAAGGGGGGTCCAAACAGCTTAATCGAGCAATCAAAACGTTGGTTAAAAGTATTTAAGTAAGGGAATAATCTTGTCTTCCTATTTTGAGNNCTCTAATCCTTTCTTATTTCATTTCATATTTCATAAACAACACAACTTGATCTGTAAGTTAACCTTCTAACTAGCCAACCTGATTGAGATGGTATAGAATAAATGTATTTGCCACTGATATGACTAAAAAATTGTTGACTACCTGTTAGCTCTTTCATTATTCATACTTGCAAACTACAATACTGTTGACCTTCTATTCTAGGATTCCTGAAAACTCATAGTCATCTTTACTTTAGCCATCCTATGACATTCCCTCCCTTATTAATTATTTCTTACTTCACTATTTATTTCTTTCATGGGCAGTGACTCACTTGACGACCATTCTCATCATTCCCATTCGTGGATATGTTCATCTTTAATGTCAAATTTAAATCTAGCAAACTTTTTACTAGTCTAATGATGAAAACCCCATCATAGTTTGAACACAATAATAATTACCCAATCTGGCATGTTCAGGGACCGTGAAAATGTGAGCATTGAAGTTGTATCACATGATTTAAGAAAGGAGTTGTCATTAGCATTAAAAATGCAACCTTCAATAATAGTGAAGATTAAGTTAAGTCAAAAGGGTGATACTAAATTAGAGAGATTCAAGCAGAATGTCATACAAGGGAGGTCACCTGGCTTTATGATACATAAGGATGGAACCTAGAAGTTACAAAACCAGTTATCTATTCCCAATAAAAAGGCATTGAAAGGAAGATTTTAGAAGGAGCTCATAATGCTCGCATTCGGTGAATCAAGGAACAAAATTATCCAGGGATCTAAGGCAATACTATTGGTGGGATAACCTAAAGAGAGAGATTGTAGAGTATGTGCAATTGCTTGACTTGTCAAGACATCAAGACTAAGCATCAATGCCCAGTATGCGAACTAGGGCCTTTGGGAAGTCCCACCTGGATGTGGGATTTAATCTTAATGAGTTTTGTCACAGGATTGCCCCCTGCATCTTCAAAAAAGAGTGTCATTTGAGTCAATATTAACAAACTCAACAAATCTATTCATTTCATACCAACCCATGGGACTTGGGGTGTAGAGAGACTATTTTAATTGTACGTTAAAGAAATAGTTTAACAGCATGGCATACCAAAGGGCATAGCATCTGACGGAGACCAAAATTTGAAGCTCGATTTTGGCAAGCCTTACAAAAAGCCTTTGGGATTAAAACTAAATTTTAACAGTTCATATCACCTCGAAACAAATAAATAGACTGAAAGGGTTAAATCAAATCTTCGAGGATATGCTGAGAGCATGTGTACTTAACTTTCAGGGAAACTGAAAAGATTATTCACACTTGGGGGAATTTTCTTACCATAATAGTTATCAGTCTACCACTAAAACTGCTCCTTTTGAGCCATTATATAGGAGAAAGTGCAAAACGACCTTATGGTGAAATGAATTAGATGAAACACTCCTACTAATTTTAGGGAAATTTAAGGCTTTTCAAAATTTGTAAGTTTCAAGAATGAAACTTATTTTAAGGGGTGAAGGTTGTAACGACCTAAACCTAGTTCATGCTAATGACATTGAATTATCTTAATTTAAATTTAACTACGTTGGGTGCCGCATCTCAATTTAGCATTTTATACATTTATGCAATAGCAAGTTGAATTAATAAAGTGGCCTCAAAATAAAATTTTGTAACATTTCCAAATAACTCGTTCGAACCTTAATAAATACACGAGATAGCTAAACAAAAATTAGTCTAATTATGAAATGGGTAAGTAATACCAACAATAAGTTAAGTAATATGCAGATAAACAAATCCTAGTAATAGTTAGAAATGAAAATTCCTTCTCAATTCATTAATTTTAGCCAAAGAAAATTTACCCAGAACATACATATATGTAATTGTATAGGATGAAAAAAAAGAGAAAAGAAAATTTCAAAAATAACAATAACAATAATAATAATAATAATAAAAACAAAACAGAAGTACTAGCAAAATCGAGAAACCAAAATGAAGACAAGAAACAAATTTAATAAAACCCAAAAGCCCCAAACCCATCCCCCATCCCTTGTAATTCACGAGGCCCCCCTTTCGCCCCTGTCAATCCACAACCCTGTCCAGGCCATCGACGCCGCCCAGGCAGTGTTTCGCTGGCAGTCTACTGACCGAACGCCGCTCGGTTGCCGCCATGTCTTCTGTTTCCCTCCTTACCTATTTTACTGATCAAATGGGTTCAAAAGACGAAGCCCTAATCCCTTTTAATTTGGATTTTTGGTTGTTTTATGGCTAAAATTTCTGTAATTAATGATGTATTTTAGCTTTGGGGAACTAACATGGTATTTTTTTTGGAATTTTGGATGCTTTGGTTGAACTGAGATACTTGAAGGTTGAAATGGAGTATGATGAGTGAGAGTTGGAGTTTAGAATGTGGATTTTAATTTGTTTATATTGATTCAATGGTGTTTGAATAGATTTTTATGAATATTGGAATGAAGTTAATGCGTTAGAGGTGCGTTGTTGTCAGGGCCATGAGGATTTAGGGTTAGATGCTTGGATAAAATTCAAATTTATTTGTGCCAATTTAATGATTTTTAGGTGAATTTTGGAGAATATTGAATGGAATTAATATTATGGGTGCGTGATGTGTGGGTAGCCATGAACATGAGTGTAAGTTTGAGGTTGGTGGATATGATGCAAAGGAAGGACATAGGTTAACTTTGAGAATTTGAAATTCATTGCGTAAATATGAATTTGTAAATTAGATTAAGGTAATTAAATAATGGTTAGTGGGTATTTGAATAAAATTTGGAAGGTAAGTATGTTGTGTGGGGTTGCCAAGGAAGAAGTTTCTTGAACTTCAGGTTGAACATGGGATTAAAGGAAGGAATTGCTAATTGGCCTTTTAAAATTAATAACTCAATTAAGCTCTTGAGATTGATTTGGTAAATTAAAGCGAGTTTTTATGGGAGGATTAAGTGGAAATATTAATTTGGGATTTTGAAAACAAATCAAGTATGAGATGGCTGTTGGAGACTAATTTAGGAGTATTGGATGAATTTTAGTGTGTGAATTAGGGGTGATATTATCCATTAAAAATAATTGTGAGGCTGGACTTTTGCGACTTTGTTAAAATGGTAAGATAATTGCGTTTGAATTGGTTTTAAAAATTAATTACGTGCTTGTGTAACTTAAAGAGAGGAATAAAGATTAATTCGTGTTTGAATGTTGCAGAATGATGTATGTTTTTGTGAACCAAACAAATAAATAGACATCAAAGTTCATTTGAGCCTAAAGGAGCAAAAATACTTTTAATCTACATATGAAAGCATGATTTGACATCGAAAATCGAGTTAAAACCACAAGCATAGTTAGTAACTCAACCCCTCATGAACAAATCACTAGAACTAACCATAATATCTATTTTCATTAAGATCGTAATAATAATGGAAATGAAATTCATAATAATATCAAGCATGACATCCAACACCAATAACGACAATGCTTATAACAACTTTATCGACAATAACGTGAATATTTGCAACTCTGCGGGTAACAATTTTAAGGCCTATCATAGGGTAATAATGTCAATATCGTTAATGATAGTAATAACGATGATAGTAATACTAACAAATAAAACTCTACTGATAATAACATATACCTTTTTAAAGCAAAATTGAGGCCACTCTCGTCACTCCAACGCCGCAAATAGTATTTTATTGAAAGGGGATAGCCTTTAAGGTACCAAGCATGTTTACTACCTATACCCTTCAAAAGTTCACATGCTTTTCCTAAATACCAAAGTCCCATAATATATAATTATTTAGTGAATTATTTTCAAGTATTGCTTTGTTATATAGTCAAATGGACCCACCGGTTGTCAATCATCAGGGCTTACACCCTTTAATTCACCCGCGTGGCCTCAAGTCAGGCTATTTGATCGGTCTGGTAGGTGTACACCTATTCAGTGATCGCAATACTCATATGAGCTCATCAATTTGGCTTCTACTATCAGATAATAATCGGTAACAGTTTTTACCTTATAATCTCTCCCACTCCTGCTTTCGAACTAAAAAGAATTGAAATGCGACGCCCAACTTAATTGTTTTAAACGCTTAGGTTTACAGTATGGGAATAAGCGTACTGAGCTTTTGCTTATTTTTTGAAGTACCTTTGTGTTTTCTATTTTAGGTGATGGATAAGTGGATGAATTTGCCCCTAGCAAGCTGAAGGATGTAAAAAGTGAAGGAAGAACTCATTGCATTTGTAATGTGATGCTGTTAGATGCTCACAGTAGATTCTCGCATAGTATGAAAGCTTGACAAAGCTTAAAGATTATGTTAAGTCTACAACTTGAGTAAGCATGCTTAAGGTAAAGAGAGTTAAAAGATACTGAATCTGGTGATATTTTGGGTTGTGTAGAGGTCAATTTATGGTTCGAAGTTGATGCAAATTCCTTCAGTCTAATGGGATTTGAGGATTGTGACGGCATCCCAATAAAATCATATATAGCTCATAAACAAATAGCCTTGCCCAAATTAGGCGGCGGTAATGCCTCCAATTATTAGGACTTCCATTACAATTCCTATAATATGCGGTAAAATTTAGATAATTAGATAATTAGTATTTGGAGCGTTACAAAATCCATTCCATGTTTATTATTTTTATAGAGTAGTGCGAGACATCATGTACTAACCTGAGCAATGACGGATCTTCATTATTCGAACTTACATCAGTAGCATGTGTATTTGGTTCTTATTCCTAGGTTACTAAGAGAGCTGGAGTGGAGGGATCCTTGGGTACATCTTTTGTATCTTGTTCTCCTCCGTGCGTGTAAAACTGATGAATAACTCCATATTTCTACCATTGAATTTTGTATCCTATTGTGCCAACTCTAGGAAATCAAACCTATGTAATAGCGGTTCACATGGTGTACTAACCTAATCAAGGCAGGTCTGTACATTAGGGGAACTTGTCTCCTCAGTGTGTATGGTAGGTTTTTCCTCTTGGGTAACCAACACAGTTCCAACGGCGGAAACATTATGCCCTTTAATTGCATCTTCTTCTCCATACAACAAAAATAAGAACACAAAATTAATGGCCCTATAGTTTCATCTTCGGTGATAGACATTTAGCAAGCACCAACAACCTCTCCTTAAGAACTAGTACACATTACTTCCTGGTATATTCAAACCATAAGGTTTAATATCTGGGTCATTGCTACTGATTGCACTTCATTAAAAACTAACCTAATCAACGAAGGTCTCTGAATTGGGCAAAGTTCCCTAATTTAACTCCACACATGCGTAAAACGGTATGAAACATGTTACACACACCATCACTCCAGATTTACAATTTCAAGGTGCAAATTCATGGAACTCTTCAAAGATCTCGACTTACCTTTTGCATTGACAAGGTCGGATATCAATTACAACTTCTCCTTCAACAATTCTGCCACAAATTGCTTGATTGCTTCCTAAACTTAAGCACCGCTACACTTGTTAGGGTTTCCCGACTACGTCCACCGCCATTACTGCCTTCGACTCGGCAATGGATTGCTGATAGGATTTGCTCGCCTTTTCCTTGCTTTTTGCTCGATTAGTTTTTCCCTCTCTCTATCTCTGCCCTGCTCTCTTCTTCGTGACTGGA
>NCQT01110084.1:4650-15261 GCA_002740465.1 Stenocereus thurberi
GATCGAGGCATTTTCTCAAACTGGCTAGTTTTAGTCCAAAACTACACAGTTAAATATTTTAGTGGGATTCTTCTACTTAAACATGGTTTAACCTTGATTTCTTTGCCAGGGGGTTTATACACACCCTAAGGTTTCCCCCTGTGGCCAGAAATCAGAATCCGGACCACTTTTGGTTGGGTTTAAAGAAGTTAGAAAACCGGGTAATTTTTGCTCCTTGAACCCGATTTTACAGCAGCGGCTTGTTTTCCTCATTCTAGGGGTTTGCTGCATTTTATCTACAGTGGCACACTCTTCAAGGCCTCTAGAACATCAATCATAAGCTGCAAAAGAGAATTAGCTTGAGAAGAGCAACCAATGGGAAGCAAAGGCAGCCAGACATGTCTCTTGAAACTCATTGGCCAGTCGAAAAGGACAATACCACTTTACGGCTGCCTCTGTTTAATTTTGCTAGAAANCTGAATGTATTAGAGCTAATTACTTGTATTAAGGGGTGTAAACATCATTTGTCTTGACTTTCCTTTATATTTTGATTGTAATTAGCTTAAGCTAAGTAGGCTAGCATTCTGTTTTGTATTAAGCCGTGAAGATTAGGTTAAGCTAATACGTCTCCTTCTTAGTAAGGAAACCCCACCAGCTACCTTAGTTGTTTGGTTGCATGCTTAGCTCTATATTAATGTTAGTCACAGCCATTTTGAAAACCAACCTTTGATATTGAATGAAAATCAGAATTGAGAGCTTTGTGCTTTTGTTTCCTTAAAACACTTCGCTTGCTTATCCTTAGCTAGGCCGGTTAAGGTGGTATTCAAGCTTAGTCCTGATCTTATTTAAGTGGTGTTTCTGTATCTTAATCAAGTTTAAGGGCTGTAAACTAGTGTTTGGTGGTGTTTCTGTATCCAAACATCAGTTTAGTTCTATCATTCTATCTTGTTTATCTCACGGGTTTCATGTTAACTTAAGCCAAATTTTAGTTTGCAAAGCCATGTAACTTGAATTCTGGTTTGAGTTTTCAATTGATCCCTTTAAGATACATCAACTTTCTTTTCCTTTTCCCATTTAGAATCCCTTGGTTCTAAATTCCATTCCTTTCCTTGTGTTTTTGCTGTCTCACAACCAGCATATAACGTACCATTTCCTTGAATTTTCATTGATTGTACTCTCCCTTGGTTTTAAGCATTTACTCTTAGATTGAGTCCTAGCATAGATCCTCGAGAGATACATCGTATTTGGTATCAAAGCTTGGCTTCTCCTAGGCCTGGTACGTCCCTCACACTTCCAGCATTCATTCATCCATCCATTTCCAAACACACTCCTAAAACACCTAGTCTATTCTGCCCAAACGCAAACTGTACCTAGCTACAATTATCATGAGTACTAGTATGAGTTTGAATGAGAGATTTGATGCACTTATGAGGTAGCATGAGTTGCTGTTCGGGAAAAGCCTAGTCCCTCCAAATAGACCTAAACCCGGCCCTTTAAACCCTAGAAGGTGTTTTAAGTGCCAAGGCCTTGGTCACACACCCTCGGACTGCCCCAATAAGGAATTCATTACCTTGGCCAAATAGGAAGCAACCATGGAGGAAAAAAATGAGGAAAAAAATGAAGATGAAAGTGATCATGAACTTGAGGAAACTCAAGAGGAGGTCATGGAAGAGGCTAGTAAAGAAGAACTCTTGGTTTTGAGAAGAGTTCCAAGCCATCAAAAGGGAGTGAAAGATGAACCAGCAAATCCTTTACCCACTCACCCCATAGCCAAAACACTCATATAAAACTTCTGTCATTTAATTCATGAGGAAATACCTACTGAATGTGCAGAACCATTACTAGAAGCTCCTAATTCTGAATTAAGAGTATTTAAAGAAGTGGTTCGAGGCAAGTCCAAAAGAGTCCCCTACAAACACTCTTCAAATCAATAAGGGGAATGAAAGAAAAAGGGTCTCTAAGATCAAAAAAGACTTGTTTGCATGGCTGATTTTATTTCAGCCAGAACCGAATCAAGAAGAGGAGACAATTACCTAAACTGATTTGTGGACAAATCTCTTTTCAACACAGGGAGGATGATGGAGATCCCTCTATGCCCCTTAATTTAGAAAAACAAATCAGTCAAGGTAATTTTATTTTGCTGGCCAAAGTGTGAATAAATCATCTAGACTCTGTTTAAGAAATAAAACAGCAGGTTATGGGCTGTTTCCAGCAGCAAACCTCATTTGGGAGCTTAAGTACTTGGGCCTCTTTGAGGTTTACGTCTAATATTTTTGCATTGGTTTGAAGTTCAAGAAGTCAGCTTTGCAGCAAAACAAGTTTCATCTTATTTGGACTTCATTTACCACTCAAATCAGCCAATAAATCCAGCTATCCAAATTGCGTAGATGAACTAGAATGTACCCGGTTTCAAGTATGTGATTTCTTAAGCCACATTTTTGTTTAAGTCTTGGATTTTTACCTTTTTAGATTCTCCAAAATGTCTACTTTCAGGTCCATGCATTAAAGTCCATTCATGCATAATCAAAGTTAGGAGATTAAGGCATTTTGTCCAAGCTATCAGTTTTAATTTGAAACTACACAGTTAAATATTTTAGTGGAATTATTCTACTTAAACATAGTCTAAGCCTGATTTCTTTACAAGGGAGGTTTGCACACACCCTAAGGTTTCCTCCCATGGCTTGAAATCCAAATCATGCCCACTTTTGCTAAGGTAAACAGAAGTTAGAAAATCAGGTAGATCTGTCTACTAAACCTAGTTTACTGCTGCAGCTTTATTTTCCTTCATCCGTGGGTTTGCTTTGGTTCTTGCTTGCTATTTAGATTGGAACACGTCCCAAGGTCTCTAGAAGAGCAATCATCAGCTGCAAAAGGAGATAATTTGGGGAAGAACAACCAATGGAAAGCAAAGGCAGCAAAAGATGTCTCTTGAAGCTAATTCGCTAGCCGAAAAGTGGATGCTACTTTACGGCTGCTTCCTTTCTATTTTGCTAGAAATCTAGTTGTATTAGGCTTAGTTACTTGTAATTAAAGTTGTAAACATCATTTGCTTTGTTTTCCTTTACATTTTGATTGTAATTAGATTAGGCTAAACTAGCTTGTACTCGACCTAGTGCTAACCGTGGAGATTAGCTTAATCTAAGACGTTTTCTCCCTAGGAAGGAAACCTTAGGTGCTTGGTTACTTGCTTAGGTGCTTGCTAGGCTTGTATTAATAGGCTACTCATGGCTATGGGCAGAATAACTTAGACTTTTGAATCAAAAACCAGTTGAGAGCATTTTTGCTTTCATGCTTTTGCACATTCAACTACTAAACTTATTTATCCTTAACTAGACCGGTTAGGGTGGTGTTCAAGCTTAGTCCTAATCTTGTTTAAGTGGTGTTTCTGTATCTTAATCAAGTTTAGGGGCCATAAACTTTTCTTTTATTGGTGTTTCTGTATCCAAACAAAGGTTTAGACTATCCATCTACCATTGATTATCTCATGGCTTAATGTTAGGATAGCTAGATTTCAGTTTACATAAACCGTGGATGCTTGAATTCTGGTTTGAGTTTTCATTTAATTCCTTGAAGATACATCAACTTTCTTTTCCTTTTTCCATTCAGAATCCCTTGATTCTAAATTCCATTCCATTCCTTATGTTTTTGCTGATTCACAACCAGCTTTTAACGTACCATTTTCTTTGAGTTTTCATTGATTGTACTCTCTCTTGTATTGAATTCCAGAGGAAATGAATCTCCCAAGGGGTAGTGAAGAAGGTAGCAAAAATGATGTATCTCAAGAGGAGGACTTCAGTTCTGATACCAAATATGATGTATCTTCAAGGGTTTGAAAGAAAACTAAGGCTAGAATTCAAGAACTCACGGTTTAAGCAAACTAAATTCAAGGTAGCTTTAAACCTGTGTAGATGATCAAAGGAAATGATGGAACTAAACTAAATGTTTGGATACAAACACCACCAAACACTAGCTTAAGGTCTTTAAGCTTTGATTAAGATATAGAATCACCACTTAAGCAAAGATTAGGACTTACTTGAACACCACCTTAATCGACCAAATTAAGGATGAGCAAGTGAAGTATTTGACAACGCGAAAGCAAAATGCTCTCAAAGGGTTTTCTGAATTCAAAGTGTAATGAAACTCCCTATGGCTATGAGCAGCTTATGTTTACAAGCCTAACAAGCATACAAGCTAGCAATCAAACACCTAAAGGTTTCCTTCCTAGGAAAGAAATGTCTTAGATTAGGCTAATCCTCATGGTTATAGCTAACCCGTGTACAAGCTTTACTTAACCTAATCTAATTACAATCAAAACATTAAGGAAAGCAAAACAAATGATGCTTACAACTTAATTATATGTGTTTAAGCTTAATACAACCAGCGCTAGCAAAATAAGGGGGGGAATAGCCGTAAAGTAGAGTTCCCCTTTTCGGCTATCCAATGAAATCCGAGAGACATGTCATATTGCTGCTTGCTTCTCATTGGTTGCTCTTCTCAAGGTGAAACCATTTTGTAGCTGATGATTACTATTCTAGAAGCCTTGAGACGTGTGTTACTCTAGCTAGATAGTAGCAAACCCTTGAAAGAAGGTAAAAATGGCCGGCAGCATTGAACCGGGTTCACAGTTAGTTTTCAACTCCGTTTTCAAACCTGAATTAAGCTTATCAGAAGTGGTGATGATTTTGTTTTCAGGCCCTGGGAGGAAACCTTAGGGTGTGTACAAACCCCCCCATGAAAAAATCAAGATTAAATCATGTTTAAGTAGAATGATTCTACTAAAACATTTAACCGTGCAGTTTTGAACCAAAACTGGCCGGTTAGATAAAATGCCTTAATCATCTATCTTCTTGTGTGCATGATTGAAAATGAATGCTTGGACCTGAAAGTAGACATCACAAGGATTCTAAAAATGTAAAAATTCCATACTTAAGCCACAATATAGCTTAAGTAATGAGATGAACAAAATTGGGCAAATTCTGGCCATTCAAGTCGTTTGCTTAACTTTGGCTTTCTTCAACAATTTGAGCTAATGCTTAGACTTTAGAGTTTGCAATGGACCTTGTTGGACCTTCTTCCTTGTCTTTGGTGGTGGGGACTCCATCATCCTCCCCTTGTTGAGAAGATTTGATCTTCAAATCAACCATGTAATCATCGTCTTGGTAAGCTCTTAAATCAGTTACGTTGAATGTGGCTGAAACTCCAAAGTCACCTAGTAAATCAACCCTGTAAACATTGTCATTTAGACGTTCAAGTGCCTCCAACGGACCATTAGCCCTCAGCATGAGCTTGTTCTTCCTTTCAGATGGAAATCTTTCTTTCCTAAGGTGAATTCACACGAGCTCTCCAGGCTGAAAAACCACTTTCTTCTTATGCTTGTTGGCCTGAGCGTGATATGCTAAATTGGTCTTCTCAATCTTGCTCCTTACCAACTCATGAATCTTCTTGATTTCCTCTACCATTGATGCTGCATTAGCACTTAGCTTTTGGTCTAAGGCCCGTGGTGTAAGATCAAGTGGACTAAGGGGATCAATTCCATAAACCACTTTGAAGGGAGAAAGACCAGTAGCCTTGCTTGGTGCCCTGTTGTAAGCAAATTCTGCATGGGGTAAAAGCAAATCCCAAACTTTGGCATGAGGTTTTATCAAAGCTCTTAGGAGTGTACCTAAGGTTCGATTAGTAACCTCAGTTTGCCCATCAGTTTGTGGATGACAAGTAGTACTATACTTCAGCCTGGTACCTAACTTCTTCCACAAAGTAATCCAGAAATGACTTAAAAACTTCGTATCCCTATCAAAAGCAATAGACCTAGGAATACCATGTAATCTTACCACTTCCCTGAAATACAACTCAGCAATATATGTAGCATCATTAGTCTTGTTGCATGAAATAAAATGAGTCATCTTAGAAAACCTATCAACCATAACAAAGATAGAATCCTTGTTTCTTTGGGTTTTAGGTAGTCCAAGACTGAAGTCCATCCTTACAACAACCTATGGTGAAGTGGGAATTGGTAGAGATGTGTATAGGCCATGGGGTAAGGAATGGCTTTTAGCTACTTGACATGTCCCACACCTCTTGAGTATGCCCTACACATCTCTCTCTATAGCTGGCCAATAGTAGTGCTTCCTTAGCATGGTGACTGTCTTGTTCTCCCCATAATGCCCAGCCAAAGATCCTCTATAAATATCTGATTAGAAGCTCTCTTGTGCTACACTTTGGTACACACAGCTGTGTACCCTTGAATAGAAATCCCTCTTGGATTAGAAAATCTCCTTTAGGGTGCTTGGAACAATCAGCATGCAGCTCCCTAAAGTCTTCATCCTTGTCATACAAAGCTTTTAGATGCTCAAAACCAAGTATACAAGCATCTAATTAGAATAACAAAAGATACCTCCCAGACGGAGCATCTGCACTGTGATTGAGTTTTCCTGATTTATGCTTGATGGTGAAGTGATATGATTACATAAACTCAACCCTATCCAATGAAATCCGAGAGACATGTCTTATTGCTGCTTGCTTCTCATTGGTTGCTCTTCTCAAGGTGAAACCTTTTTGCAGCTGATGATTGCTATTCTAGAAGCCTTGGGACGTGTGCCACTCTAGCTAGATAGTAGCAAACCCTTGAAGGAAGGTAAAAATGACCGGCAGCACTGAACCGGGTTCACGGGCAGTTTTCAACTCAGTTTTCAAACCTGAATTAAGCTTATCAAAAGTGGTGATGATATTTTTTTTAGGCCCTGGGGGAAACCTTAGGGTGTGTACAAACCCCCTACAAAGAAATCAAGGTTAAATCATGTTTAAGTAGAGTAATTCTACTAAAATATTTAACCGTGTAGTTTCGAACCAAAACTAGTCGGTTAGATAAAATGCCTTGATCTTCTATCTTCTTGTGTACATGATTAAAAATGAATGCTTGGACCTAAAAGTAGACATCATAAGGATTCCAAAAATGTAAAAATTCCATACTTAAGCCACAGTATAGTTTAAGTAATGAGATGAACAAAATCGGGCAAATTCTGGCCATTCAACCCAGTTGCTTAACTTTAGCTTGCTTCAACAATTTGAGCCAATGCCTGGACTTTGGAGTTTGCAATGGATCTTGTTGAACTTGTTGGACATTGTTCCTTGTCTTTGGTGGTGGGGACTCCATCATCCTTCCCTTGTTGAGAAGATTCGATCCTCAAATCAGCCATGTAATCATTGCCTTGGTAAGCTCTTAAATCGGCTACATTGAATGCGGCTAAAACTCCATAGTCACCTGGTAAATCAACCCTGTATGCATTGTCATTCATATGTTCAAGTGCCTCTAGTGGACCATTAGCCCTTGGCAAGAGCCTGTTCTTCCTTTTGGATGGAAATCTTTCCTTCCTAAGGTGAATTCACACGAGCTCTCCAGGTTGAAAAACCACTTTCTTCTTGTGCTTGTTGGCCTGAGCTTGACATGCTGCACGGGTCTTCTTAATCGTGCTCCTTACCTACTCCTAAATCTTCTTGATTTCTTCTACCCTTGATGCTGCATCAGCACTTGGCTTGTGGTCTAAGGCTCGTGGTGTAAGGTCAAGTGGACTAAGGGGATCAATTCCATAGACCACTTTGAAGGGAGAAAGGCCAGTAGCCTTGCTTGGTGCCCTGTTGTAAGCAAATTCTACATGGGGTAAAAGCAAATCCCAAGCTTTGGCATGAGGCTTTATCAAAGCTCTTAGGTGTGCTCCTAAGGTTTGATTAGTAACCTCAGTTTGCCCATCAGTTTGTGGATGATAAGTAGTACTATACTTCAGCTTAGTACCTAACTTCTGGCACAAAGTAATCTAAAAACGACTTAAAAACTTGGTATCCCTATCAGAAACAATGGACCTGGGAATACCATGTAGTCTTGCCACTTCCCTGAAATACAACTCAGCAATATGTGTAGCATCATTAGTCTTGTCGCACGGAATAAAATGAGACATCTTAGAAAACCTATCAACCACAACAAAGGTAGAATCCTTGTTTCTTTGGGCTTTAGGTAGTCCAAGAATGAAGTCCATACTTACGTCAACCCATGGTGAAGTGCAAATTGGTAGAGGTGTGTATATGCCGTGGGGTAAGGAATGGCTTTTAGCCACTTGACATGTCCCACACCTCTTGAGTATGTCCTGCACGTCTCTCTCTATGGCTGCCAATAGTAGTGCTCCCTTAATATGGTGACTGTCTTGTTCTCCTCATAATGCCCAGTCAAAGATCCTCCATGAACTTCTCTTATTAGAAGCTCTCTTGTGCTATACTTTGGTACACAGAGCCGTGTATCCCTGAATAGAAATCCCCCTTGGATTACAAAATCTCCTTTGGGGTGCTTAGAACAATTAGCATACAACTCCCTAAAGTCTTCATCCTTGTCATACACAGCTTTTAGATGCTCAAAACCAAGTATGCAAGCATCTAATTGGAATAACAAAAGATACCTCCCAGATAGAGCATCTACACCTTGATTGAGTTTTCCTGATTTATGCTTGATGGTGAAGTGATATGACTACATAAACTCAACCGATTTCGCATGCTTTGAGTTCGACTTATACTGGCCTTGTATGTACTTTAAAACTTCATGGTCAGAATGTAAGATAAACTCACTTGCAATAACATAATGACTCCAATGCCCTAAACATCTCGCAATGGCATGGAATTCTTTATCATAAGTGGAGTTTTTTCTTCTTGAGTTACAAAGTTTCTCACTAAAGAAGGCTAGAGGTTTTACTTTTTAAATAAGAACTCCACCAATGTCAACTCCAGAGGCATCACATTCCACTTCAAAGACCTTAGTAAAGCAGGGCAAGGACAAAACAGGTGCTTGAGTAAGTCTAGTCTTGATTTCTTCAAAGGCAGATTGTGCTTTTGGAGTCCATATAAATGATGTACCCTTGATAACTTCAGTCATAAGAGCCATAACGGTGCTAAAACCACGAATAAACATCCTGTAGAATGAAGCTAAACCATGGAAAGCTCAAACATCATGTATACTCTTTGGAATTGGCCAAGACCAAATGGCTTCTACCTTGCTTTCATCTGCCTTAATACCATCTCTAGAAACAATATAACCAAGAAATGTAACTTTAGGAGTAAAAAAAGCACATTTCTTATTGCTACCAAATAGCTTCTCATGTTCTAAGACAAGCATTACTTGAGTTAAGCGATCTTGATGTTCATCCTCATTCTTAGAATACACCAAAATATCATCAAAGTACACTACCACAAACTTTTCAATGTAGGGTCTGAGCACTTGGTTTATTAACCTCATGAAAGTACTAGGTGCCTTAGAAAGATCAAAGGACATTACTAACCATTCATAAAGTCCTCCCTTTGTTTTAAAAGCTGTTTTCCATTCATCACCTTCTCTAATTCTAATTTGGTAGTAACCACTTCGAAGATCAATTTTGGAGAACAACTTGGAACCATACAACTCATCTAACATGTCTTCAAGTCTAGATATGGGATACCTATACTTGATTGTGATATTGTTGATGGCCCTGCTATCCATACACATTCTCCTTCCACCATCCTTTTTAGGCACCAAAAGAGCTGGAACTGCACATGGACTTAAAAACTCACGAATCAAGCCTTTATCCTTCAACTCTTAAACTTGTCTTTGAATTTCCATGGTGTCTTTTGGATTCATCCTGTATGCTAGCTTGTTTGCTAGGATGGAACATGGAATAAGTTTAATGTGATGCTGGATGTCCCTTTTAGGAGGCAAAACTGTAGGTATCTCCTCAGGAAACAAATGACAGAAGTTTTGAATGAGTGTTCTTGCTATAGGATAAGTGGGTATCAAACCTTCTAGTTCATCTTGCATGCTTAGTATCCACTCTTTAAAGGCTCTAAACTAATGTTGTGAAGCCTTTAGAACTGGTTCATTTATGGACAGAAAACAATCAGCTTGTTTGGGCTTATTTTGTGGCTGAATTTCGTGGAGTTTAGATGGGGGTGAAGGGGCTAGGGTGATTTTCTTGCCATCTTTAGTAAATAAGTAGTTGTTTAGGTAACCATTATGTATAACCTTTTAGTCATACAGCCATGGCCTCCCTAACAGCATATGACATGCATCCATAGGCATTACATTACACCATAACTTATCTTGATAGTTCTTTCCAATAGAGAAAGAAATCAAGCACCGAGAGTTCACTTGAATTGCCTTGCTTTGATTCAACCACTGGATGTTGTATGGATGTGGATGAGTCATTATTTACAGCACTAGCTTCTCAATCATGCTTAGAGAAACTACATTTTCCTAGCTCCCTCCAACAATGATCAAAGAGTACGCTTTCCCTTCAACAGTGCATCGAGTATGGAATATGTTCTCTATTTGTTCTCTATTTGTTCATCCTTAACTCCTCTTTGGTTGCTTAGAACTCTTCTCAAAATTAAGAGTTCTCCTTCATCAGCCTCTTCTATGACTTCTTCTTGAGTTTTCTAAAGTTCTAGTTCACTTTCATCTTCATTTTCCTCCCCTTCAACGTCCTCCTTCACGGCTGTCCATTTAGCTAGAGTAATCACCTTATGGTTTAGACAGTCTGAGGCTATATGTCCAAGCCTTTGACATTTGAAACACCTTCTATTGCTCATTGGATTGGAGTTAGGCCTATTTTGAGGTGTTCTTTG
>NCQT01110094.1:31378-43336 GCA_002740465.1 Stenocereus thurberi
AGTTATGAAGATGGAACGGCATGAATATGATCTATAATCGAATTCAAAGCTGCATCCCTCAGATGGTGATAATGATCTGAAAGAGCCAACAATGATCATAACCCAGACAACGTACCTACATGCATATTGGTGGGTTATTTGATCTGCAATTACATTAATGGGTCATTCAAGGAATCACATGTGGATGAACCTTGTGTTCTTTTCCATCTTCACCCCTTGTCCAAGCACGAAAGGGGTGGACAAGCCAATGAAATGCAAAAATCCAAATCCAAATCCATATCCAAATCCAAATCCACAAGGGGGTGTTCACTGTTCAGCTGCAAATCAAAGAATTTGTTAGTCTGACAAACAGATGAGGAGTAGTTTTGGATTGGGCTTCTCTATCTGCTCATTTTTGCCCTGATAGACTAGCTAGTCAATAGAGATAGATAGCCCGTAAGCTTGTAAGTTTATGACGCTGCAGTTGAGTCAGTTCAATTGACTGCAAATACGACATGAACTGTGTGGCGAAAGGTAAATCCAGTAGTACAGAGACAGACTGGAAGCTGAAAAGAATTTGCTGATTCACTTGAAATTGCTCCAAAAGTTACAGAATACAGGCTGAATCAGCTCCTAATTGCTCAATATTCACAAGCTCCAACCCGAAATAATGAGAGAGAAAAAACCCAGATTAAAGCACAGAAAATGTAGCCGAATACAGAGTATCCTCAACTTTTTTTAATGACGGTTATGGAACAAATTCAGCAACCAATGCACAAAGTACCAGGCTGGTGTTGGTGCACTGTGTCATTCCAATTACTGTCCTCCTATTGTTACACGGACATGATGTTCCCATTCTTCATTTGAGTCATTGGATTGAAAAGCAGAAGTAAACGGATACCTTCCAGAAGGAAGCATCAGAATCCTCAGGTGAGCTTCACCAAGGGAATTTGCTCATTTCGAGAGAGCTTCATTGAACAAATTGGTTTTTTACACTCTTCTTATAAATGGGATTCCAATAGCTGTTTAGGTCTCCGCTGACAGTGAGTCGGTCTTGCAAATATCTCCCCGACAAAGTGGACATACCCTGTTAAGAAAGAGGAGGTAGGTCGGTTGAATGTCTTGACATCAAGGAGTGCGATAACAAGGAAAATTGAAAATATGCGCAGAAAATAAAAATCAAAACTGTAGCAGCATAATATGTAGCAAGAGTTAGATAATAGTAGGATTAGATCAGTAAAGCAGTTATAAAGAGAAGCAGAATAACGGCCCCCACATTCTCCTCTTTTGTGTGATCTGTTCCTTGTCCCTGTTCTTCCTTTTGTTTCTCTTTCCAGCCACTTCCCTCTTGGTGAAGATTGAGAATAAGGGAACAACCCTCAATTGACCAAACAAGGCAGCATTCGTCTCTGGTGTTTTATACGAATTCTTATATCATACTCTTAGAAGTATGTAATCCCGTAAGTCATATAAGTACACACATTTTAAAACTTTCTTATATGACAAATACATGTGGGTGATGGTTGACACATGGCTTATTTGAGTATGTACTCTCAAGAGCACAATATACTCTGCCTTTAAACATTCTCATATGGTTTCCTTAATTTGGTCTATTCCAAAGGCAGTTTTACAAATATAGGGAGCAAATATGGCATTCTTTTAGAAGAGAGGTTTAAGTTCCTATGTATTTAGTATACTTCAGGAATAATTTTTGAAGCTTTTTATGAAACAGAATAATAAGCTCCGATTATCAAAAAGCCCTTTTCTCTTACTTTTAAAGCACTTGTTCTTGCCCCCTGCTCTCCGTCTCGTTCGTCTCATTATTATCTTTCTCAATCTAATATGTAGACTCACTCCCGATCATAACAATCATAGAATGGTGACCTAGTATTACTTAGCTTTCATTCAATGATGCTAAGATGTTTCACTTGTCCTGCTTTTTACTGTACAAGACTACAAGGGACAAGAATAAGCAGGTGACTGGATGAGCAATCATAGCAATAAATAACAAGAATGCCAACTAGGGTTCTAACGGCTAGTAGGGTTCAGCATCTATGGAGTTGAATTCAAAAAAGCAAGTCGTCCTCAAAGGCCATCAGAGTCCTTCAACTTCTTCACTCTACAGAGGCTCCTAAGAGGTCTTATGGGTCTTGTGACACCTGGCAAGGGCTTCTTCACACCATCAAAATAAAGGTTATTATACATGGTTTGGGGGAATTTTAAAAAACATGTCCATTGAGGTTGTTAAAAGTCCTTGGAATTCGGACTGCAAAATACACCACCATAATAGCCATTTTTTGCCATTTTAGAATAATGCTTCAAAGCCTGCAGGATAGTGCCAAGGAAGACATCATGCTCAATAAGATCGTCTACAAAGCATTTAGAACTTTTTAGAATGCCTAAAGATAAAGGGGTTAGAGTCTTTCAGGACCACTGAAACAAAGGCTATTATACACGGGTTTTCCAACCTAGGAAGAATGTTCAAAGATCTTTCAAACTGGGAAAGTTTCAAAAGTCTTTCAAATGGTAATCAAGTACTCGTTCACCCCTGAAAATATCGAAGGTGTCTTACGATAATGATTCACAGTTAACCTTTGGTGTTTTGGTGTCAGGCTCAAAGTCAAAAACATGATGCCAATAAAGCCAGTACACAAATCCAAGCAGTCAAGATGGATATTTAGAATGTTATAACAGTTTAGGAGGCATGGCCTTTAGAATGAATATCATTATACACTATTCCTACTAGTTTTGAAATGAAGACCATATGCCCCTGCAGGCCCCTCAAAATGTTTTTAGAGTACTTTTAGCCCATTAGAACAATTTAAAGGTGCATTGTATACAAGGATTCAAATGTGGTTTCGATCGCCATTGCGGTTTCAGTCGCAATATGGGAGAAATCGAATGCGGAAATCACGTTCCATATCCCGGCTAAAACGCAGTTCGGCCAACTCAAAAACCTTTCCGATGCGGCCGTTGCGTCCCGGATCGGCCATATTTTGAATCCATGATTATATATCACAGTAATGCCCATTTTAGCCATTTTAGAATCATGCCTCAAAATCTACAAAAATGAGCCAATAAAGCCTTTTGTAAAGGAAAATTGTGCAATAAGCCAATTAAGACATTAGGACTACCACATTGTTCGGAGTAATGTTTTGAACACCCTGTGACATTCCCAAGGTAGCTGTTAGGGTGTATTTTAAAGCCAAAAGGACTAAAGCTGATGAGCATAGCACAAGGCAAACATGTATGCACCACATACCGGAGACCCATATCTTTGCTGAATTCTTAATAAGTAACTGTATAAATCCTATCTAGTTCGAAAATTAAATATCAAAAGAACTCAAATAAACAAGTAGACATAACTTCTTAGGCTGGGTCCTAAACTCACATATTGTCTACCTAAATTCAAGAGTCAAGGTTTAACATACGTGGAATTTTCAATGTGAGTTGAATATGAGGAAATTTCATAAGAACGTCCGACACTGTTCCCTCAAAATTGCATGAATTGCAGTTGTGGAAGTATTAATTACAACAAAATTCAGAGTGTTTATGGTATATTATAGTATTCATCTTACCTAGCCCTCTCTTTGGTACAAAGGGAGGCACAAAGAACGGTTTGTGCATGATTTGGACACACAAATTCAGATAACTCAAAAGATGTTTACCATAGCGAAGTTTTACCTTAGCTTCACTGACACAGCGACACCCACCTTTTCTCACCTCTCTCACTAAAGATATCAATGATGCATGGGAGGTGGCATGAAATCAGGAGCATGAGGTCATGAAGTTTGCACCTCACACCTCAATGAGCTTAGGTGCATTTTTAAAACTAAGTGCATCATTGTACATCTAAATGACTAAATCACAAGAATAAAGTTTTAAACTTCAAATTTAGGTAAGTCCATCTTCCACTTGTTGCTCTTAGTGAATTTTTTAACAGGATATTCCATGCACATGTTTCAGTCAACCACATGTTGGAGAGGAAATATTAGCCCAGTCATTCTGGAAAATCGTAGAACAGGAAGACAAATAGGAAATAAATTCCTAGTACCTGTGAATTTCCTTGAGCCACTTGTCAATGCACTTTTTATGGAATTCATGATGACAAGGTAATATGCGCACATCATCTCCTTCGTCATACTCCACAAGGCATATGTAACACCTGTTGATCAGTAAGTCCAGCAAAAGAAGAGTTTTGAGGATATGCTTCAGCATATTTCTTTGACTGCTTCAGTCGAAACATAAAGCTAACAAGCTGAAATATAGGAGACCACAAAAGAAGTACAATGGAACATGGGAAAAGAAAACATGTAGTTGCAAAACATTGCAATGGCTAAACTCCAGATGGAGAGTTATAATTTACAAAAGGAAAAAATATCATGATAGAGCAAACCCATGTCTAGATCAATAAGACACAATAAGTGAGCCCCCACATCTCACAAGGACAAGATTTCGCAGAAAATGTTGGACTCAAGCTTGAGGTATATCAGCAAGCCCTGCAACATTGCTTACATGGAACTATGGAAGGAAAGGACTACAAAGGTGCAGCATGTTTTCCACAATTCTCCTTTTCAAGCATATATAATGATCAATAGCAGCAAGTGTAAAAGTGACTTACTGTGCGACCTCCTCTGTCTGAAATTTCGTTTTCTTAGTATATGCTTTTACAGGCAAGGATTCAACGACTTCAGTGGGTGCAGGAACTGACCCAATTGAAGATACAGAAGGCCGAGATGATAAGGCTACGGATTGCTGATGAATTTCATCCAGAACCTAGTTGAATAATCAATAAGCTATCAATTCCTTTTAACTGAAATCAGGCTAAAATAAAAGAAGGATGGACAAACTATGGAATGAAACAACTTAACGCACCTCAAAAAGAGCTTCAGCTAGCATAACAATTCTTGAGATGCTGCCACGTGCAACGCCATCATCATTTGAATTAGAATCTCTAATACCAGTATGACATGAGCAACGTCCAGTTCGATGCTGCCCTGATAATATACAGTACCTATCGTGCCCCGATAGATTCTCAAAACGGCTCCCCAAATGCTGAAGGGCTCGTACCTGAAAATGATGATTACTCATGAGGAGGGAGAGGAAGACACATTTTAATTCTTTTAAGTACAAGCTGCAGTCATAGTTTTTTAAATAGAAGCTACAGTGGGAACTACTCTGAGGATGATTTTAACTATCACTTGGAGACTGGGCCATTGTTAAGCAACTTTTCCCTAAAGGTGGCTTAGGCGTTATTTGATCACATTCAATGAGGCCCTTCTTGGTAAATGCTTATGGAGGTATATGAATGAGAAAGGCAAGCTTTGGAGAGCTATGATTAACCCAAAATACGGGGCTGAGGCTCTTGATTGGATACCAAGCAACTATAATGACTCTTATGGAGTAGGTCTTTGGAAGTTTGTTCTTCTCTGACATCGTTTTCGAGGTAGGCAATAGGTCCTCCATCTTCTTTTGTCATAGTAGATGGTGTGATGGTGTTGCTTGAGGGATCGTTTCCCTTTTCTCTTTGTTCTTGTAGCTGACAAGGATGTGCATGTATCTGATTATTTAGAGCACTCTCCTTCTTCGGTTGTTTGGTCCCCTGTTT
The DNA here is from genome assembly GCA_002740465.1 of Stenocereus thurberi. Taxonomy (NCBI): domain Eukaryota; kingdom Viridiplantae; phylum Streptophyta; class Magnoliopsida; order Caryophyllales; family Cactaceae; genus Stenocereus; species Stenocereus thurberi. Next base: position 36,966 of record NCQT01110094.1, read on the forward strand.
TTGTTCGTCCAACCTTCTTGGAGGACGATAGTGTTTATCATCTTTTCGCCATGCTTGATACAGCTTCTCCAAAGGCCTCCTTTCTTAATACGGTTTGTTGGAGCCTTCCCTCCACCGGAAAATTCACTGTCAAGTCTTATTTCCTTCACCTTTCTTCCTCTGTTGGCAATTCGTCCTCGTCATTATCAGATTGCGACTTTCCATGGAACATCATCTGGAAGTCTCAGGCCCCTTTGAAAGTGTCCTTTTTTGTATGGGAAGCTTGTCAAGGCAAGATCTAACCTTTGATAATTTACAAAAGAGAGGTAAGATCTTGGTTAACAGATGTTTTATCCGCAAAAATGGTCTAGAAACTACAGACCATTTACTTCTCCATTGCCCGATTGTGGGATTTGTCCTGTAGCTGCTTGGGCCTACATTGGGTGATGCCAAGTTCTGTGAGTCATCAATTATCGATGTGGGAAGGTGTTTTTAGGAGAAGGGCCAAGTTTAAAGTCTTCCGAGCCATTCCTCATGCTATCTTTTGGTTATTGTGGATAGGGAGGGTTTTTGATGGGATGGAAAGCTCCTTAGAGCGGTTAAAGGATAAGTGGCTCAAGACTATTTTCTTTTGGAAAGAGGAGGTTTTTTGTTTCTCTTCATTGGAAGTTATGAATTTTGTGGATAGCTTATTCTTGGGCTGTAATTAACTTTGTGGGATGCTGAATTAGCATCCTTCCTTGTATATCCCGCTTTTTAAATATATTTCATCTTTTTCTTAACCAAAAAAAAAAAGATAGACTAATAGGCAACTTGACCCAGCAAAAAAAGCCAACAATACCTAGTATTGAGGGAAAACTGTAGGACGTATGTTAGGACTTAGGATTATGTATCCGGGAACTTGAATTACATCCCAATTAGATTATGCACAAAGCACAGAGATCTAAAATGTAGGGACAGGCATACTGTCAATGCAGTTGCTTTCTCATTGTCAATATTGACTTATTTAAGCATAGAAGCTCAGCAGTTATATTTCATGTCATGAGAAGAATGTTATTATTGCCATCTAGTGAAAAGACTGGGTAAATACCTGAGATCTTATTCTTCTGCGGCGTTCCAAGAAATTTGACCTGTGCTCTAGCAGATCATGACGCCTGGCTTCCCTCACATGAGATGTCTCAACATCAATATTTTGGCTAGTATGAAAATGGTTATGCATCCTAGGCAGAGGATAGGGGGAAGACATCAAAGAATTAACAGGATTTTCATTGGACGCTGCTGCCCTCTCATTCTGCAACGGAGAAAGGGTCATGTCTGAAAACGATGATCGTCGAAGAACTCTGTCACGGAGCCTTCCAACACTTAGAGTTCTGCTAAAACGAACATTACGATCCACTGGTTCTCGGGTACCATTTCGATGATCACCGAGCCTCCTGTTCAGATTCCCTACATCCATTCGACTTCCAAAAGCGGGTAAACAATCGTCAGGCGTAATTCTGTCGCTATCATTATCTGCCAAATCCTGTGCAGAAGTGGCCTGAGTATTTTGCGACAAGGGGGAAGAAACTGAACCATTCCGCACCAAATTAATAGCAGAATCATCATTATGAGATCTAATGGATGAACTAGAAGGACATAAAGAATTTAGATTGGCACTCTGCTGATGCTCATTCCTGTTGACCAGGCCATATGAACCTCTATGTAAATGAAGGTCATCTTCAACATTAGAAATAGTGAAATTTGTGGGAGAGGAAGGATAAGCCCTAGATGAACCCACACTGGCAGCTCTGCTCAGCCTTAAGCTAACACTTTCAGGCACGAAACTAAAACGAGACAAGAAACGACCAGAATGGTTCAAAGATCGGCCAGAAAAAGATTGAGATGAACTGCCACCAACTCTAGTCATGTTATCTGCTCTGCCTCTATGGGTCCNNNNACCAAGCTGAACATTGGAGGATATGCTGGACAGGTTCTCAGACCCGCCAACTTTAACAGTTTGGTAGCTCTCCAGCTTTACTTCATCAGACTGGGATTCAGTTTGTCGTATACGTGGGCCACGCACTTCATTACGATGATCAGAAACCTGCAGATCCAATAATCACGATAGTTAGATGGGCATCAAAGGGGTTCATATTCACGTCCAAACATCATTCCTATTGTTGAATGCCTCACAAAAATTGTCTGTTCAGGGCCCAGCTAAAGTTTCATTAGGTTGGTATTCTTTTGAAACCCTTTGTCTTCTAAAACTAGGCCTTGGATTATATATCCTGTCTCCACTTCTAGTCTTCCACAAGCACAGTACACAGCAAACGTCGCATCAATGCTGGACTAGTTTATATTGCTGTGGTCATATATTACGAGCAATTTAGTAACAGAGATGGGGTGCATAAGCCTCCCAACAACAACAGTAACAACAACAGCAGCAGCAGCAGCAGCAGCTCCCACCAAAAGCCAATAGCATCCCTCGCATCATTCCCATTACTCAAAGGAGCTCAAGAAATGTAACTGAAAAATCTTGACTTCCCCAACCGAGAAAATCCAGACCCACCAACTTTAATGCAGACAAAGTGACCTAGTTTAATTTACAGGTCTGGTTTAAATATGAATGTACCTGTATGTCCAATGGCCTCACATACAAAATGGGAAAAAAGTTCCACATATCCTTTCCGCCTTTTTTTTTTGACTTGTCATTATCATATTGAATACATTCAACCCAAAACTGCAATTAGTTTGCTTGGCTCCATGTCACATTAAAGCATAAGCTCATTCTGGCCAAGAGAACAGATCATGGATATTAATAACAGGCGTCCCTCTTAGTTTAGTTGATCCAACCCTACTTCAATTAAAGTTGGTAGAAGGCATTAATGAAGCCAACCACTGAACAGGGAATCACAAATTCATAATTAAAGCTGGCGTTTTTGAGGTCACCGAATCACTTATTGATGTAGCCATTATGTGAAGAAGAATCCACCACCAAGGCAAAGGAATGGGAAACAAGTAAACTGATAGAACTGCATTATCCACAAACACCACAAGTTTGGCAACTTCTAAAACTGGACAGCAAATAGACAAGTTGCAAAGTAAATCTCCTATAGTTCAAATCAAGTTACCATCTTTATTGCCAAATCTTCCCAATAACCAATCCCATTCCCTATTCGCTCCATATCTATGTTCAACATTTTACAATGCATAACCAAAGACCCAAAGGAGGAGAAAAAGACCTATCACACTCAAAATGTTCTCCATATTTAGCAACCAGTGCTACTTGTCCAAAAACAAAAAAACCCACCATGCCATTTGAAGGATAATTAATTAAGATGAGCAACCTCATAACACCCACATTATCTTCCACTTCCTACTAACTGACACAAACACATCAATATCCCAAAAAAATAATGGTACCCACAATGCCATTTGAAGGATAATCAAATGAAATGAGCAGCATAATTAGTGATAACACCCACATCATCTTCGACTTCCTATTGATTGATACGAGCACATTAACACCCACAAATGGAGTTTTTATGAAGATCCTAAACAGGAATAACCCAGAAAAGGAGCAAGAAAATGATGAAGCTACCTGCTGATCATCATCACTATCATAAGTTGTCGAAGATGATCCGAGACAAGAAGAACGAAAAATCCTACTACGGCTTTTACCCCTCTCTCTCCTCCGACCGCCACTGGTTGTGCTCCCAGCAACCAGGGATGAATACGACGACGAAAACGATGAAGAAGGTGAAGATGCAGAAGATGAAAACGACCCAGTAGCACCTCCATCACTCCCAAAACGGCGCGTCTTACTGCTGCTGGATCCCATCTGAAAATAGGGGAAAACTCACAAAGAGGGCGAAACCCTAACCCTAAACAGCGAATGTTGTTCCATGGAGGATATTGACATGGGTCAAAAATCAAAGAAAAGGGGTCTCAGATCTGCCACATTGGGTAACCAAATCAAGACTAAAAAACGAAAACCCCCCTGTGGCATTGGCATCCGCCATTGTTGATGATGATGGGGGTGTGCATTGCATTATAGGGAAGGGGGAAGAGAGAGAAAATGGTGGTGTTGCGTGAAAAGCAGAGGAGTGTTGGGAAAGGTGGAAGCTTTTAAGAAAGGAACATGGCGTCTTTCCTGGCTTGTTTTTGGGAAGAAGTGGGAGAAGGAATGAATAACAACAACAATACAATAACAACAAAATAACATTCAATGAAATTTCAGTTCAATTCAATTAAATTCAAAGAAATTTAATCCATATTTTGACATTTTTCTCTGTCCAAAGCCAGACACACATGGCTTTTGTGGGCTCCAACACTCCCATGCACAAAAATTCAATGTTAGATTTTGTTTTTTTATGTTCTTAAATTTGAAGTTCTTGTGATTGATGATGCAAAAGTTTTTTTTTTTCACGTTTTTAAAAGTTTATATGATTGATGATGCAAAAGTTTTCTCTTTTCTTACACCAAAAACACTTTGACCCTGTTTGGCAAAAAGCTGTTAGCTGTTTGTATTAGCTGTTTGAGTTAGCTGTTTGTATTAGCTGTTTGTTGAAAAGTTATTTAGTAAAATTAGCTGTTTCTGACAAAGTTGTGAGACAAAAGCTAATTCTTCAAAAAGTTATTCCAAAAAGCTCATGGAATTAGCTTTTTCAAATTAGCTTTTTAGACCCAAAAAAAGCTCTTTTAAAAAGCTCTTTCACCAAACACCGAAATTAGTTTTTTCACTTGGTCAAAAAGCTAATTTTGGTCAAAAAAAATCTTTTTAACCAAAAAAATCTTCAAAAAGTTGTTTGCAAAACAGAGCCTTTCTAATGTGGGTTTCACTTTTACAGGGTCTGAAGAGGTCCAGATGTAAGCAGCATTATTTCTACTGACATCCTTATGAATAGAGAGGCAAAAGTTTTCTCTTTTTTTGTTTTATTAAATTCTGAGTGCAATTTATGTACAGCTAAAATATTATAACTTATATTAAATTTTCGAAAGTATATATAATAATAGGTTTATGCGGTCGATGCTCCAAACAATATATTTGTGAAACTACTATTGGGATACGAGATGGTTTAACGCAACTTTTTATGAGATGGATTTTATTCTATTGACAAACTAGAATGTTTACAAGTTTGACTATATTTTGAAGAAATAGAGTTCATAGAATTTGTAATTTAATGGTAATCCCCCGAAAAAAGGGTGTTGCTCCAAACTAAATACACCATCATAAAATATCACAATCAAAAGTTGGATATTTTGTATGACTTATAAAAGGAACTCGTAATACAAAGTTTGAAATTTTCAATAAACCTAATTTTACTGTGAAAATTTGTAGAGGTTTGCCATGTATTACAATGGTAAACCAATAAAGCAAGCATAATACCATGATGAGCGGACTTCATATCTACATTCCAACTAGTATACCTTTAGGAAGTTCCATCACCCAAAACTTACATGATTTCCCTGTAATTGGACCTTGATTCTGATCAATTTGATTCATCAAAATCATTACAACTGACTCACCCATAGCTCGCCACCAATAAACAAAATACCCTGCTGAAGCATTAGCTGATAAAGAGACTCTCTCCTGAAGCTACTAATGCAATACTTTTATACAAGAAAGCTCAAATCACACCTCTAAGGTTTTGACAACTGTCTGGGGAACCATGGTTGCATCGGTCTTTGGCGATGCACGACGCTTGGCTAGAGCTAGAAGTTGCGGTTTCTGAGCTATTATACTTGCAGGCGTCAGTGCTAGATGAAAGCTCTGAATCCGGGCTCCTACTTGGGTTTGAATCGCTAAAGTACCCATCCACCTTCTTCATACTATCAAGAAGTGAATGCTTTATGTGGGGCTTGACAATGGGGCTATCTGAGATACCCTTGGGAGTTAAACCTTTTAGGAAGCAGCATGATGGCATTGGTGAGTTTGGGTTGCTTGAGTGATCTTTGTGCAAAATATCTCCAATCCTTGATAGTATGCTGTAAGCGAGGTTTCCAAGAACTCTTGAGTATGCTTCTAGAATTGAATGGCCGATATCCTGTATGTAAAATTGAATCCAATTAGGGACAAGAAGATAGAGAGGTCAGTCACTAGAACAGAATAGCCACGAGCACTTGATATGGACCCCTTGCAATGAGATCTGTGGAGATCAAAACATACACAAGACAAAATTTCAGCGATAACATTTGTTTTAATGTGCTTGTCCAAAAGGCTCATTCATCATATCTATAAAGAACACAAATCTAAAGAACCATGTGATGTGTGCCTCCTAATCTTTTCCTTTATCTAGAAAAGGCTATAGTGCAAATACTACATATTCACTGAAAGAAGGGGAAGGGAGAACAATTGTTTACATAGAACACAGATGATAACATGCTCTAATTGATCTTCATTTTTGGGTTTA